>BHFT01046749.1:0-30712 GCA_004320025.1 Laticauda laticaudata
ATGGAACATTTTTCTCGTCCGCTGTGTCCTTTTTACAAATGTTTTGCATCTGTTGGGCAGTGTGACAGGGCCTTTATACCCAACTTCTAATTCAACCTCATATAGCTTTTTTAAATTATATCTATATAGGTATACATATTCTGTATTCAGATATCATCTTATTTTCATTTTTTGTTTAACTCCTCTGGGTAATATTTTACTTGAGATATATTTAACATTGTTCAAGTAATAAATTAGACATTGATGCTTGAAACTTAAAACTTGTGCTTTAATCAGATCCTAGTATACATACCTACCTACATACACACATACCATAATGTAACATAACATATATATTTGTGTGTGTGTGTTCTAGATATATCCTTACCTGATAGATGTGTGTGTATATATATATCAGAAAACGTGACTCACAAATATGTATGTATGTATATATGTGTATACACACACACACACACATCAGGTAGGGATATATCTAGAACATGTTTTAGAACTTGGTAACTTTTAAGATTTGAGGATTTCAACTTGTAGTATTCCCCAACTACCATATATTTTTCTCTTCCAGAGCATTGTGACAGAAAGTGAAAAGCAAATTTGATTGAATACAGCTTAAGAAGCATTGAAGAGTCTATGCTGTAAAAATGAAAAAGAAGAAAAATAAGGTTTTTACAATTGCTTTTATTCATTGGCTGAAAATCTTCATAGAGTTATTCTGAATGATGCAGGGGTGACACAACCTGACAGATTTGCAGAAGATCCCTTAATGCCATTGGAAACATATAAAGACATTCTGGTACTTTTTGTAAACCAAATCATATTTTTCTAGAAGTGGATTTACCATTACTGTTGCTGGTAAAGAGAAAGTCAGAATAGCCTTGCCTTGATTCAGGGACCAGAGTGTTTTTTGACATTACAGTGTCTATGAATAAACTGTTGTATTATTTTTTGAAGAGGTCGAGTCTCAATACCCTTACCCATGAATCTGTTATCCAAAGCCTCAATCACTCCCTTATTAATGGAGTTTGTTCTAGCTTTCCTAATTCCTGAGGCTAGTCAAGTTCATGAGCCATGGTGGTGCAGTGGTTAGAGTGCAGTACTGCAGGCAACTTCTGACTGCCAGCTGCCTGCAATTTGGCAATTCGAATCTCAACAGGATTGAGATTGAGATTGAGATTGAGATCGAGAAGATTGACTAGCTTTCTATCTTTCTGAGGTGGGTAAAATGAGGACCTAGATCATATGGGGAAATATGCTGACTCTTAGAGTATGTAAACCGCTTAGAGAGGGCTGTAAAGCACTGTGAAGCAGTATATAAGTCTAAGTGCTATTGCTAGTCCTCTGTCTTCTTCCCACAGAATTGTCATTTTTACATTCCTGTAGATGTGTATTTTCAAAATACAACCTCCCAAAAGGTTGAGATATGTATTTTAAAATTGTAGTTAGTAAACAATGACCAGATCTTTCTTCTTACCTTCTAAAAGTTCAGTATCTATAGAATTCTTCAAGTTGGATATCAACAAAGCTGTAGGACAAAGGCAAACAGTTGGTTTAAATGGCAATGTGACATTTTTCTCTTTGTTTCATTTCAGTAGTTTTTTTATCAGCTGTAGTGGCTGTACTCCAAGCTGCAGTTATTTTATAAAGAAATAAAATCAGATTCATGTCATATTACATATCTTTGAAGTTTTCCATTTAAATAAATAATTAAGATATCCATCCTATCCAAGAAACTAATAAGACCCACTACTGCACATCACACAAAGAGACTAAGAAGAAAATTATGAAAAAAATAGGCAAGTAAATATGGCAAGTAAATTTGACAGAGATTTTTGCCACTTTCACAATATTCTAGTTTGTGAATATTTAGGGGCAAAATGAGCTTTTTTTTTTTTTTTTNTGAGCTTTTTTTTTTTTTTTTACAAAAAGTAGAAATCAGCAATGGTAATAATTGCGGTAAAGAGAGTTGGATCCATTCCTTGATCTTTAACATAAAATGCAACAAGAACAACTGAATGCGGGGAATCATATATTCCAAAACTAACATAGAGAGTAATCAGCTAGTTTTGTATTACAGTTTTCACTTTCTTTCCATTCCTAAACCCTTTACAATCAGGCTGCATATTCCTCTCTTAGAAAAAATGAGTCACAACACATATTGAATCAGTACTTGCTTCTGCCAAGCAGCTGGGAGATGTGGCGAAGAAAAAACAAAACTGATAGAAAAACAGATTTGGCATTTTTATGCATCTATTGAGTCCTTCTCAAGGACCTGCAATAGGCAGATTATTATTTTTTATTATTATTATCATTCTGAAATCTTATCAAGAAAACTGCAGGGACCATTCCAGGCAGAAGGAAGGAAGGAAGGAAGGAAGGAAGGAAGGAAGGAAGGAAGGAAGGAAGAGAAGGGCGGGCAAAGAAGAAGAAGGATTTCAGTTGCTTTTAGGAAACGCAGAGTGAGGAGGGAAAAGACACGGGTGCTGATGTGCCTCTTTGCCTCAGCAAACTACTGCAAAGATACAAACACTACAACATTGTACAGGAAGATTACCCACCAACCAATCAAGAAAGAACTCTATTTCTTTACATCCACACTCTATTTCCCTACATATTTTGTTTATAATGACTCTGCTCTATTTGAGTTCTTTTTTTTTAAAGAAAAAATGATTATGGCCAAGATATTCTTGCAATAAAGCCCACTGGAATCAATCTGCAAAAGATGATCTAGTGGCAAATGTAGAAAGCAGTACATGGATTATACCATAAATAAAGTCCCATCTTACATTTATTTCTTGATACATAAATAAATGTTCCCAATCTTAAGATATATATATGTGTGTGTGCTGTGTGTGTGTGTGCTGTTTAAAGTTGTAGCAACGTTTCAGCAGAATCTTCATCTGCCATCCTCAGGCTTCTTATGGAAGTGTGTCTCACAGTTAACTGGTTTCAAGATTTGAGCTGGCTCTATTTGATGGCTTATAGAGCCTGGGTCTGTGTCATTGGACTTGGAGGTTGATTGATTGGTGTTTCTGTTCTTCTGGTCTGTTTTTGTGGCTTTGATATGGCTCGCAACCCTCTGTTTTGTGTTGGAGGCTTTCAGTGCAGTTGGCTTCCGTGTAAGGAAAGCAGAAACCGGCTGCTTGTCCATTAGCAAGCTGCTCTTCATTAGCAAGATGATGGCAGATGAAGATTCTGCTGAAACGTTTGCTACAATTTAAAAGCACTACAATGATATACCCGAAGGAAGCTGAACCTGCATATATATAATATATTATATATAATATATTATTAATAATATATATATATATATATATATATATATATACTATATATATATTATGATATATATATTATATTATACACACACACACACACACACACACACACACACCACATAACACAGAGTGGGAGTGGCTCCAATGGCCATTGGGAAGAAACTGGGAAGGGCACAATTCCAGCTGGGCAAAGCAGGAGAGAGTAGAGCAAGCAGATAGATTTGGGGGACCCAGCCGCCAACCCCTCTTCATCCTAGGGCATGAAGGGAGGAACAGAGAAGGGAGCAACATGAGTGGCATGGGTTACGGGAGAGGAAAGGGCCCTGATTCCGTTAGTTAGCTGCAGCTGACAACACACTGTTTCAAAAGGGAAATTGCACACAACAAATCGTTGAGAGTAAATCGTGAATTATCTGGTATTGTCGAGGCTTATCTGGGTTCCTGTGTCTTCCGAACTGTGTGTATTTTGCTGGGCTGTCAAGATTGTAATTCCTTCTCCTGCCCTGTCAAGTTATTTACTGCAGTGTGGTTTTTGTGGATTTTTATTTACAGTTTGTATGTACTTGATTTTGGACTGAATTTCCTCCACTTAAAGACTGTTCTTGGGAGTTTTTTCTCCAGCCGAAGGTAATCTGGACATTGGGAGCAAAATTGGAGGTACTAAAGGGACTCTTCCTACTTATGTGACTGTGTTGCCTTTGTGCCATGCCCTGGGTCATCACATATATTTGTGCCACCTATCTCTTGGTTAATACTCTGGGCTACTCATCCTCAGCTTTCATTATCAGATATGGGCAAGGTGAAGAGAAAATAAGTACCAAATGTAAGGAGGAATAGAGGAAAATAGGGCTCAAGAATCAGGAACAAAAGGAAGCTTTGATCCTCCTTTCCTGCCACAACAGTTAGCAACATAACCACATGTTCCAGTAGGGGAGTGCAACAAGAGCCTTGCCAGGCTAGCAGACTAATGAGTTCTCCTGCACCAGAAGCCAAAGTTAACCACTGAAAAATGTGACATCCAACATGATATTCCAGAAATAAGACTAAGGAACTGTCCAGCTGGCACCCTAGTTCAAGGCCTGAGAAACCAGAGCAAGATTGGTTGATATTTGGTCTTAAAATTGGACCATAAAGCAAAAATTCCTGGGGCTTTTTACGGTTTCCTTTCCCTCCCATTGATTACAGGCTTTGCTGAACTAGATAGGAGAGAAACTGGATCTTCAGTCTGCAATTAGGAACTGTCTTTTTCCCAAACGTCTGAAGAAAATGGTGTAGAACAGGTAGTTGGAGGAGATGTAAACTTGTATTTGGATCAATTTGAATGCTATGTCCTTCAGCTTCAAAACAAATCAGAGATTCAGAATTATTTTTTATGTCGACAAACATGAGAATAGAGCTGTTTTGTTTTTTCTCTCTCTCTTATTTAAAAAGGCTAGAATAACATCTATAGCTACTATAGGCATTGCATAAACCTTTCATATTTCAGAAAAGTTGAAAAGTTGTTGCAATGCTAAGTTCAATAAATTGGTATGGGGTATGGAATGAAAAATATCATTGCTATTCTTGTCTGTCTGTCTGTCCCATCTTGTCAAATCTATCTATCATCTGTCTATCTGTCTGTCTGTCTCTCTCTCTCTCTATCTATCTATCTATCTATCTATCTATCTATCTATCTATCATTTGTCAATATCTATCTACAATCGATTGATCGATAGATACATNCTCTCTCTCTCTCTCTCTCTCTCTATCTATCTATCTATCTATCTATCATTTGTCAATATCTATCTACAATCGATTGATCGATAGATACATAATAGCATATAAGATAGATAGATATACATATAAGTGTGTGTGTATGTGTGTCTTCAATCAGCTTATATATGTTGAGATTGTGACACCCTTGTAGGGATCAAGCATGATCGGATTTTGAGCAGATGCCAGGAGAATTTGAATTTGAGCATAAAGATTTGTGCCAGGAGAATTTGGGATAGCAGTGACTATAACCAACCCAAAAGTTGTGAGTACTTCAGTTGTGAGTACTGGATGTTTTGAAGAAGAGATATGACAACAATTTGTCTGAAATAATATAGGTTTTTCTGCTTGAGAAGGGCGTTGGACTAAAAGACTTCCAAGGTCCCTTCCAACTCTTATTCTATTATTCATTAAAGGTATTTAAACTACAGGCATCACCACAGGAAAAAGGCAGCCCTAATCCTGTTTTACAGAGTCAGACCGTATTTGGAATACTGTCCACTTCCAGGGCCCTCACTTTAAAAAAAAAGATATTGATAAGATTGAGAGAATCCCAGTTGGGCAACAAAAATAATGCAAGGTATGAGGCACAAAACATGTCAGGAGAGATTAGAGGAATAGAATATGTACAGCCTGGGGGACAGTAGGGAAAGGACGGGACATGAATGGTGTAAATAAGGTTCTAGAAGGCAATGTTTTTCCTATTAAGCAAAAGTCAAGAACATGAGGGAGGCATACTTTCAAACTGGCAGAAAGTAAGTTTAAAAGTAAGATTAGAAGATATTACTTCACAGGAGTAGTAAAAGCTTGGGACAAATGTTCATCATCCAACAAAATTAAAATAATAATATCAACAACAACAATAATAATGACTCAATCTCAATAAACTACTGGATCTTTTTCTGCCATCAGCTTTCTATGTTGTTCCACAGATTATATAACTGAAAAAGAATCAGCTTGTTTAGAAACTGGAAAGCTATAACTTGAAATGGGAGGATTAAAAAAAATGAACTTGAATGTTTTCCCAGTTAAGTACATCAATACATACAGTAATGGGAAACATATAAAAAATATTCTGGGCTGACAGATAGAAATGACATTCAGCTCATACAAATGCAGTGGGATAGTCTTGGAGAACTGGATAACATGGTTAGATCACGAGTCCGAACCCCCATTGTCATGGCTCCCCCAAGGATGGAAACATCTGTAGAAGGAAGTCAATTCAACACATGTGGGCTTGCAGCCTGAGCCAAACAAACATTAACATTTAAGAGCAATGCCAGCTGGCATGCCCTGTTTTTTCATACAAGACTGTGACTCCTTAAGGATAGGACTTTAATTAAAATGAAAAATGACAGGATATTGGAATGTCGCCAGTCAAGGGGACATATTGTTGCAAAATTCCCCTGTTATGTCACCGAGCTAAGCTTGGAAAATGTGATCATGACATGAAATATTCTGTATTTTTCAGACTTGGATCTGAACCTCGGCAGTATAGCTGCTTAGAAAGAATGAAATGAACCAACAAGGAGGTTAAGGAGAACCGTCTGTCATAGGAAAAATAAAAAGGACTCCAGTATCTAGGGCTTTCCATCTTGAAGCATAAACTGCTACCCTTGAAGCATCCTCCCACATTCATTCACAATTTTCAGTAGATGATTTAATGGCAGTTAAATTAAAACAGGCTTAAAGTGTATGAGGTAAAAACAGTTTAACTACACAAAGGAAAGCTTTGAAGTCAAAGAGGAAGCCACAGGCAGTTGGATATATAATGCCTCATTTCATTATCCAATATTCTGAACAAAATGTGCATCATCATTCAGAGTAAATTAGAAAAAAAAGCTACAAGAGTAAGAGTAAGAATTGGCAAGAGTAAGCAGTATCTGAATTCATAAGATCTAAAGAAATGAAACTGACATGTCACTGATGTCCTGATCTCTTGCCAACTCCTGTGAATTATTCTGCTTATTCCAACTTTCACAGCACATGTGGACTCTCATATATACAGCTGGGATCCTTAAGAGCTTGTTGGCAGACCATATGCCAGCAGCACCAATGAAGCATCTCTTGGTTCCCACGGAGCCACCTGAGTTCTTCCATAAATCTAATAAACCGTGATTATAATTCTGGCATGTTCTCATTGAACATACTCAAGACAAGAATGATCTAGCTATCTTCAAAGATAAAAATAAAAGCTATTTTACACTTATTAAAGAAAGAAAATCAAATCCTGATATAACAGCAATTAGTCTCTGAAACTGTAGTATTAATCATAAAGACAACCTTGCATTAAGGAAAAAATGATAAATGGTCCAATTTGAGCTAGATAGGTTTGGTTACAATTCAATTAACTTTTTGGTTTCCAAAGGTGCAGTTTTGTGGGGGGGGGGGGGATTTACTTACCATAACCTATTGCAGCCCTTGTCCATTAAGCTGACAGGTGTTTCTTTTACTACAAGTTGCAATACTGCATTGTATTGAAAAGGCCAACCTAATGGAGGTAGCATGCCTGATGTTTTTTTCTCCATGACCTATCATCTTTATGCAATTTTGCTTGGAAGGATAAACTAAACACTTAAGGTTTCTAAGAATCAAACTATTCAATATTTTCTTCCTTCAACACAGCTGGTCAGCTAAATGTGTACAATGGAGATACTCTGCAATTGTGGTATTTGTGACATGATTTCTGAAAGTCTTCAGAGAACATCCTTGGAGAAAGTTATGGTAGAATGGGCCAGCCAAGCAACTTTTAAAGTTTTTTTCACAGGGAAATTCTTTGACAAATCAAATACAACCTACAATTTGTATTAAGTATAATTTACCAGTTGAACCATTGTTTTGCCAGAAAAAACATCTGGATTTTAAAAGCCAATAAAGTGGCTTTTCTGGCATACAATATTGATGGTTTTGAGATCAAACATGTTAATAGAGGAGGAAATCCATACATCCAGTGCAAGGAATGTTGTGGCCCATCCCCTAGGTAGATAAGCCTGGTGGGACCCAGAAGAAGGGCCTTCTCCGTGGTGGCTCCCTCTCTCTGGAACATCATTCCCCCATAGATTAGAATATCCCCACTCTGACACTCTTCCAGAAGGTGCTGAAGACCTGGTTCTATCAGCAGGCCTGGGGAACCCAGAGCAGGATGGAGCTCATTACATGGCTTGTGTAATGTGTTGTCACTCGGGTGGGGGGATATTATTCTTATTATATAATCCACAGTGTCAAAATCCATACTGTCTTATTTCAGGAAGCATCCTTTGGTCTATAGGCAGAAATCTTTTGCTGCTATAATGAAACAATGTTTTCAAAAAATGATAGACACTGCAGTTTGATTCACGCATACTTGGGAGAAATAGCCAAACTTATAGCTATGTTGGAGCTGTCCTTTTGGTAGATATCATTACCTGCAAAAGACTGGTTAGTATTTTTAATTATTGAGAGATTTATGAGCATGTAACATTTTCAGACCATCAAGTTGAAAAAGCATCTTCATTTCTGGTAGTATGAAAAATAATAGATTTATGAACCATTTCAACATAGAGTGAGTAAGCCATGGATTGTTTAATAGCCTCTCAGTCCCCATTTTTGTTGAAGAAGAGAGATTTGTTTGTAATCTTATAGGGAGTGATGAATTGTCAAGTTAGTTTTTACTGGTGAGGCTGGAAGTTACTTCTCTACATATTTCTTTCTTTCTCTTTATTTTAATTCTTTCCTTTTTATTTTTCTTTCCCTGCATTTTTTATTCTTCTCTGAATCTCTTTTCATTTGTATTTGTACTTGCTTTTACTATTGCACTTAAAATCTTTAATGAAAATTAAAGTTGGAAAGATTACACCATTGAAATTGTTATCAAACTTCCCCCTACTTTTGGCACCAATAAAGCTAAAGTAGCAGAACATAAATGGACATGCACTTGTTGACAACTCCACAAATTGGATATGTTTTCTTTTGCTTTCTGGGATTATGCTGCAGCTGCAGAGATAGTCAGGAGATGCCAGGAAAAAGTGCAGTTCCTTTAAAAAACTCTCAGAAGTTCTACATGCACATACCTAGTGTTAAGTTGCGGGAAAAAGAGACTCGAGACCAACATAATTTCAGCTCTTTATTAAATGTATAGATCTGTGCTGGACCTGCGAGCCGCGGCAGCCCTTCTTATAGGGCTTGCCGACGGCTCACTTCCAATGATGGCTCTCTGAACCTCCCGCGATTGGCGTGGCCAATCGCAGTTGATTCCTTATGAGCGAATCACTGTCGTTCTCTCATCCAATCACAGTGCGGTCCATGTTAACCAATCAGGTGAGGGTATTCCAAGAATGCTAATATGGAACACCCCTCCCTCTTGGTTTGGTCCCTCCTACGTAACGTAGTCCCATAGGTAGGCAGGGCTTTTAACCTGCCTACTTGACTTGCGCAGCTCAGTTGTTGCGTGGTCTTCAGCCAGTTCGGATGGGATCTTTGTTGCTCCTGCTCTTCTGTATGGAACCGCCTGGAAGGGTGAGTCAGGCCTTTTGCTGCAATTCCACCCGGTCTACTGGGGTCGGTTGAATTGTCAGCCTCTCTGTTCTGGCCGGTCTTTTCCGGGCTGGTTGAACTGCTGTGGCTGTTTTCTTCCAGGCAAGGTTCTGCATGGGTCGTCTTCTGGCTGGTTTCCTTCTGCTGCCTTCGTTTGCTGGTAAGTATTGTTGATTTCTTTTTCTATTTATTGGTGTTGGTGATGGTTGCTCGGTTTGTGTCGGTTGGTGTGTTTAGTTTGCCGCTGTGCTATGGGAGGATTTTCTCCTTCCTTTTGGTAAATGTTTGGGGTTTCTCTCCCCCCCTCTAGTTTTTTATTTAAGTCTTTTTGTGGTGTTTGTGCGTTGCTCGTTTTGTTTGGAGGTTGTTCTTGACCTTAGTTGGTCGATAATGTTTCCAATTCCTTCCGTCCTCTGTTTCTAGCCAGTATGACCGGGGACCTGTCACCTGGGTTATCTTGGCAGGTACCCAGAGCGGGTCCCCTGAAAAGTTTTTCGCATAAACTGTGTCTCCTGGATTAAATATACGGTACCTGCTAGACTATCCTGGTGTTTTTTGGAATTATATGTTGGGTGCAGTCTGTCTCGGTGAGATCGGAGTTTTCTTCCCATTAGGAACTCTGCTGGGCTTTTGTTTGGTTTTTGAGCTGGGTTTTATATGTTTGTATTGTCAGTAGTATATTTATTTTTTCATGCATGCTCCCTGCATCCATATTTTCTAGGGCGTCTTTTGTTCTGCGCGCCTGTTCGTTCGTTCATGGTTCGTTCTGCTCGCTGTTTCAACACTGCATGAGTGGGGCGCTTTCAATGCATGCTGCATGCCCCATTCCCGGCGAGAAAATTTTTTTTGAATGCCAACGCCATGAATTGTGGCCCATTGTCAGAGACTAGCAAGTCCGGTAGTCTATGGGTGGCAAAAAAGCTTAGTTAGTTTTTTTATGACTGCTTCTGTTGTGGTAGATTGCATAATGCTTACTTCAACCAGTTTTGAGTAAGCGTCAACTGTGATTAAAAAGGTGTGTCCTTTTGTGGGTCCACAAAGTCCTAATGTGGACCCTTGACCATGGGCCCCTGGGTGTTTTCCACTCGAGGGTTGGTGTGGAGGGAGGGTTTGGCCTGGATCTTTGACATTTGTCACATGTTGCCACCCATGTCTCGATGGTTTTGTCCATCCCTGCCACCAAACGTAGCTTCTGGCCAGGGATTTCATCTTTTACGATACTGGGGTGTCCCTCGTGCAACATGTCCCAATATTCTCATTTGCAATATTTCCGAACCCACCACTCTGTCGCCCCATAAGATGTACATCCCTTCTGAGAAAATAGTTTCAGTCTGCCAGTTCCGGAAAGGTTCAAACTGGTTGATGCTCTCAGTTTCCGGCCACCCTTTTCTCTACCCGTTCAAGACCCATGCCAGTTTTCCTGTCTTTGATTGTCTCTCTGGCAATGTCTGACGTGGTCGTTGGTAGGTTGGGCAGTGTTTCTATTTGCAGGGTGGATGTGGTGGGTGCTGGGTCGTCTCTAGATCCGGCAGGGGGGAATGGCTTATATGCATCGGTGCGAGATGCTTTTCCCGTGTGATGTATTAGTTGGTAGTTGTAGGCAGCAAGGAACTCGGACCACCTTGTCATCCATGGTGACAAGATATTAGAGGTGGCCTTGTTCCCTGCCAGGATCCCCGAGGAGTGGTTTGTGATCGGTGATAAGGGTAAAGTTCCTACTGTACAGGTATTTGTGAAACCAACTTCATGCCGGTGATCACTGCTAGTTGCCTCCTTGTCGAGCTGGCTATATTTCTTTCTGCCTTTGACAGTGTCTTGGAGAAGTATGGCAATCGGTGCTTCTCTCCCATCTGCAGAGTATGGGCTCAGTATGACTCCGATGCCGAATGGTGAGGCGTCGCAGGTCACCGTCAATTGGTAGGGTTTCACTGTATTGGATGAAAGACTGATTCCAATGTGAGGAAATCTTTTATTTTCCGGAATGTGGTTTCTTCCCACTTGCCCAGGACCCAGGTGGCTGTCTTATCGAGTAATCTATGCAGAGGTTCGCGCCGTCGTTGCCTTTTTGTGGCAAAAAAACATTGTAAAAGTTAATTAGTCCTAGGAAAGTCTGTAACTCTGCTTTATTTTTGTGGTCTTGGGGCTTCCTTGATAGCTTTAATCTTTTTCTCTGTGGGGTGAATTTTGTTTTTATCGACTAGATATCCAGGAACTCTACCTTTTCTGTGCATAACTGGCACTTTTCCTTTTTTACCTTTAGTCCTGCCATTTTTAAACTTCTGCAGGACTTCCCTGAGGCGGCTCCCCAATTGGCTTTTGCTTTTTGCTGCTACCAAGACATCAGCAAAGTATGGCACCACTCCTTTTATGCCTTGTAATAGTCATTCCATTAGGCTCTGGAACACCCCTGGTGCCATGCTGGCTCCAAATTGGAGTCTTTTGCAGCAGGAAAGCACCCCTGTGGGTCACGATGGTTTGTGCTTCTGCAGTCTCAGCATCGACTGGCAGCTGCTGGTATGCCTGCATCAGGTCGAGCTTCGTGAAGACTTTTCCTCCCCCTGGTGAGTGTAGGAGGTGCTGTACACCGGAACTGGGTATGCACTCTTGCAAGCGCGTTATTCAGGGTGGCCTTGTGTCACGCACCACAAATTCTCACTGACCCGTCCAGTTTTAATCGGGGTGACTATGGGGTCTCCCAGCATGTGTGATCTATTGGCTCCAGGACCCCTTGTGCGATAAGCTTCTAGTTGCTCATCTATTTTTAGACTTGAGTACAAATGGAACTCGCCTGGGTTTAAGACAGATTGAGGCAATATTGGGGTTCACAATGATATTGGCGGACCCCGGTACTTGCCTAATTGTCCATCGAAGACCTCTTGGAAGTCCTTCATGAGTTCCTCCTCCCCAGTCTGTTTCCTCGACTGGGTTGATTACCCATCACCTTGATTCCCTAATGGTGCGAACTATTTCGAGTCCTAACAGGCTTGGGCAGTCTCTGTCCAATGATGGTTAGTGAAGTACTTTCCCATGATCCTTGAAAGTAACGTGGAATATGTCCAATTCCTATCACAGGGATCTGGTTCCCCTGGTAGTCTTTGATGGTTAGTTTTTGACTCCAGCCTCCATTTTTGTAAAGCTGAGCACTAACCGCTTGATTGTGTCCCAAGATACCAATGGAGAGGTAGGATCCAGAATCAACTTCCATGTTGCACTGCCTGCCTTCGATGCTGACCTGCATGTGCACCTTTCTGGTGTCAGTGTTGTTTGAATGCCTGATGGTGACTGTTTGGTGTGTCTCTTCTCTCTGTCGGGCTTCGCTGAGCTGCTTGCTTCGACCGTCGCGGCTCCAGCGGTTCCTGGGGAACGTATTGTCGTGTCACCTCGGGCTGTAGTTTCATTTGTTGTGGCAGACCTTGGCGATGTGCCCCTGTTTCTCACAGTGCCAGCAAAATGGCGTCTAAGAACCGGCACTCTGAAATGGGGGTGGTTGCCACCACTTCTCTGGCACACTAAAAACCTGACTTATGACTTCTCCGCTCCCGTCGGTCTCCGCTCTGTTTGCAATTTCCTCCTCATCATCTTTGGTAATGTGGGGAGGAATCGATGTCCTCTAAGTAGTTGTGTTGTTGTGGCTTTGTGAACAACCTCGGGTCTTTTCTCTAATGATGAGTTGGTCTTCGAAGTTACTTGCCAGTCCCTCGTGTTCATTTTCGGCGCATTTGGCCACTGACTTCTTTGTGGCCTCGGCTGCGGTGGCTTCAGTGATGGCCTTGGTGACCGTAATGTCTGCCCGAGCATCAATCTGCTCTGGAGTGTGGGATCTCTTACTCAAGAACCACGCAGTCTCTCAGAGCCTCGTCCATGTTGGAGAACACCGCACGCACCCCCGATGTTTCTTAGGGCTGTCACAAAGTCCCTGATGCTCTCTCCGTCCTTCCTGATCCATCAGTAGAATTCATGTCTCCAGATGAGGTTGGGAACGGCGGGGGCATAGTGGTTTCGGAGTAGCCGGTCCTGAGTCTTGGCCAAGCCATCTCTTTATGTCTTCGGGCTTGGCCAGCGCTTTCGCCATCTTGAACACTGCAAGCACCGCGCAGTGTGTCAGGAACACAGCTCTCTTCCTGTGGTCATTTGCATCTTTAAGTTGTTGCTCTCGAGGAACATGAGGAATTGATCGATGTATGATTCCCAGTCCTCGGTTGCCTGATCGAATGGTGTGGGTGGCGAGTTGCTGCTGGCCATCTCGACGGTTGTTCAGCTCGGTTGCCAAATGCTCGACTGATCTCTTTGTCTCAGAATCCCACCCTCATCGCCAGTGTTAAATCATGGGGATAAAAGAGACCTCGAGACCAGCGTAACTTCAGCTCTTTATTAAATGTATAGATCTGTGCTGGACCTGCGAGCCGTGGCAGCCCTTCTTATAGGGTTTTGCCAGCGGCTCGCATCCAATGACGGGTCTCTGAATCTCCTGCGATCAGCGCGGCCAATCACGGTTTGATTCCTTATGAGCAAATCACTGTCGTTCTCGTCTCTCGTCCAATCACAGTGCGGTCTGTGTTAACCAATCAGGTGAGGGTATTCCAAGAATGCTAATATGGAACACCTAAATGGCTCCAAACACCTTTTCCTCTTCAGTCTGAAGCACTGAAACTTCACTCTGAAGCATCCATAAAATAGACATTCCTTTGCTGTTTTGAAAATCTATTTTTCCTTTTCCACTTCTCTAAAGTCAAGTGAGGTACTAATACCACTCTATAAAGCCTTAGTAAGACCACACCTAGAGTACTGCATCTAGTTTTGGTCATCACATTATAAAAAAATGTTGAGACTCTAGAAAAAGTACAGAGATGAGCAACCAGTATGATTAGGGCATTGGAGACTGAAACATATGAAGAACGGTTACACGAACTGGCCATGGCTAGTCTTGTGAAGAGAAGGACCAGAGGAGACATGATAGCAGTCTTCCAATATTTGAGGGGCTGCCACAGGGAGAAAGGAGTCAAGCTATTTTCTAAAGCACCTGTAGGCCAGACAAGGAATAATGGATGGAAACTGAAGAGGAGAGATTTAACCTGGAAATAAGGAGAAACTTTCTGACAGTGAGAACAATTAAACAATTCCCTCAGAAGTTGTGGGGGTGTCATCACTTGAGACTTTTAAGAAGAGATTGGACTGCCATTTGTGAGAAATGGTGTAGGGTCTCCTGCTTGGGTGGGGAGTTGGAATACATGGTCCCTTCCAACTTTGATTATCTGAAAGTTTCTGCCATACTCTATATGGTGATGTGTAGACCTTGTCACTGTCATATTCCATCTGAAATCTATCAAAGATGATAGATTAAGGATGTGTGGGTGTATGGAAAGATAGATGATAGAGATAGATAATAGATGATAGATAGATAATAAGTAGGTGATAGTTGGTATGTAGGTAGATAGACAGACAGACAGAGATAGACAAAGATAGACATAGAAAATAAAGATAGGTGATGTGATAGATGATAGATGACAGAAAAATGACAGATGACAAATAAGATAGATAATATATAGTGAATAATTAGAGCTGAGGCAAGGCAAGGCAAGGCAGGACAGGACCAGACTGGATGACAAGACAAGGCAAGGTAAAGTAAGATAAGAAATAATGAATAAGTGAATGCATGTGCTTCCCATCTCAGAATAGTTACCTGCTTTTGCACTTGTGCAAATGAATCCTTACATTTTTATTTTTTTTCTTCCTCTGTCTTGATTATTAAAATTGAGAAAAAATGTAGGTGCAGAACACTTTAAACAGCTTTTTTCTTATCCCACATCTTGTATAATTCCAGAAAGGAATCTGATTTAATAGAGATTTGTATTCTGTGAAGAACGATGTAGAAAATCCAGGGAAAGGGAATTTAAGACTTTAGAAGGTGGACCTGATCCAGATCATGACTTCCTTGGGTGCTATTTCAGCATACTGTATATGAGACTGTGAGGAAACATCTCTAACATTTTGTTTGACATTCACTGTATAAAGTAAGATGATTATTGCCAAGTATGAATGCACATGAATGCATAACTCTCTAAAGCAAATAGAACTTGTGAAATATAATCATATATTTTAGCTTTTGGGTTTGTTTTACAAAAGCATCAGAAAATATGCTTTGGAACTTTAGAGGTTAGGCATGTAATCTTAAACACTCATCTATTAAGAAGCAAAATCTGCTGTACTCAACAGGTTTCCCATATGATTAGTAAGCATACCTAACATTGGGAAATGCAGGGCACATATGTTCTATAAGCAAGAGCTGACTCCATCAAATGCAAATTTGCACACCCCCACAAAGAGAGAACATCTGCAGAACTTTACAGATGAAAATGAACAAAAATTGCCTCATGCAGTAAAAAGGACTTTAAAAAGCTGCAGAAAGAATCACTGCGGTTTGATTCCCAACCTATCAGAAATTGCAGAACCTTTCTGTAATGTGTTTTTGGTTTAATTCTGGGATTCATTCAGCATTCTTGCCAAATGTCTTACAACTGTAGCAATTCATGAACTAACAATGTGTCAAAAGATGGTTTTTTCTTATGTGAAATTAACACCTTTATAATTCATTTTTTCTCCCTCCAGAATTTCCTGGAATAGAAAATGCACACATCATAAATTGGTAAAAGGTCTCCCACAAATGTAACATATTTTTATATCAACTATCACAATTTCCTATATTAATCTACTTTTATTTAATTATTTGATTGATTCACTCAATTATCACTCTTCCATTGGATATAATAATGGGAGAATGGAGGGATGGAGGGATGAGAGAGAGGGTGTGTGTGTGTGTGTGTGTGTGTGTGTGTGTGAGAGAGAGAGAGANGAGAGAGAGAGAGAGAGAGAGAGAGAGAGAGAGAGAGAGAGAGATCAACAAAAGCATCCTTCCTCATTATATTGCATGGAAGGATGGAATTCTTTCGAATGACTAAATTCCCAACTTCACATGTTCAGCAAGATATGAAACTCACCCTCCATGTCTACAGTTAATGTTTTCTGATTCTTAAGTGCTTCAGGTGTAAACAGTTGACCAAAAATTTGCTGAATATCTTCAACTGATAATACATTTGAGGGATCTTATTCCATGTGCTTTTTAAAAACTTTCTGTATCAAGGGTATGCATCGTCTAAAGGTTCAAAGAACACACTCAGAAAGTGGGAATTGTCTGGGCCTGTTTGGAAATATGGTTTAGAAGTTTTAACACTGCAAAATTTACAGCACCTTATATTGCCCTTATTTCTTTCCCCCACATCTAAAACATGTATAATTGGATGTCTTCTGAGCAGGGGGAGAGGTCTCTTGAAATCTAATGAAGCAGATTCTTTTGTTTAGTTCTCATTGTGGGGGGGAACAGCTGTGTACTAAAAGTTCCATTTTGACAGCTTAAACAAGAGAGACCATGTTTTGATAATCAAAGCCACACCGATATGATTCAGTATTCAGTTTAAATTTTCAATGTACAGTGCTAAACATATGGCAATGGATTCCTTTGGCCCAAGTTTTGATTTTTTGTTTTTGTCAACTATGCAAATTTCTGGTTCAGATCCAAAAGAAAAAATAGTTCAAAGACAATTATGAAGAATAATCAATTAAAATGTTGCTCTTTGCTATTAACTAGTTTTTAATCTTTCCCCCTTTTTAACAAATTATTTTACCAGATTTTAATTTTCTCTTTGCACTAGCTATAGAACAAATAACTTCTTTTAAAAAGAATTAAGGTGATTTATTACACAGATCCTTCATTTTTCCCTCTTTGTGATTTATATTATAAGTACTGTAACATACGACTTTTATTTTCCAGGTAATATGAACTTATAGCATCACACAAAAATATCATCAGGGTGACAAAGTAAATGACAGAAGGAACACCAATAAATGAACATCTAAGTTAAAGGGTAGAGGACAGTGGGGCACAATATAATTGATGCCATGTGTTCAGTAGCATATTATTTTCCTCCTGATCCTGGCATAAGTTTAATAGCCATCCAGGACTCAACAGCTCCAGTGTTGTAATTAACATGCCCCTACCATTTCTGAGTCCATTTCTGGAATTCTGAGAACATGTTGTAGGTATTTGAGAAGAGTATCTGCAGTGGGTAGGAACCTGACATCCACCCCATGACTGTCATGTTGTATCCAATCCCAGCACACCTGTTTACAAGAACACAACAGAGGAAGTTGCAAAAAAAACAAATAGATTCCAAAAGAATCTGTGTACACAGACATTAGAAAAGAGAAAGGCATTTTTTAAAAAAATTGAAGGAAGTTAAAGGGGATCAAGAGATTAGCAAGCAACAAAGCAAGTGTCTGGTGGGTAGAAAACTGAAGATCTAAACTCAGGATAACAAGATGAATGAAAACAGAGGAGACATTAGAAGTAATCCCATTCAAGTCGTACATGGCAGGCAGCTTTTGTCCATGGCAAAATTTCTTCTGTGCCATTTTTACAAAGTTAGGCCCATGCAAAACACTTACTGGAGTGTTTGCTATACATATTGCCTTTGTGGAGTCAGGAGTTGCACTAAAGCTACAGAATAGCCTCATTGGGGAGGGGAAAAGAGAATTTCCCCTTCCTGGTAACTAATTTTCCATTTTTATTTTTTTTTCTTAGGATGGCTGGATTATTTGTCCCACTGAGGAATGTTGGCTTTCTGAAGTGCAGGGTCTACCAACAGAGGAATGACTCTATATTGCTTCACTCCCAAAAAGAGTCAAGGTGGGTCATATCCGCCTCACTTTGAAAATCTATTTGGTGCGTTCACATAGGTGTTCAGATTCAGAAGCCAAGATTGTTAAACAAAGAGACTCTGCTTTTTTAGAAGTGGTCTGTCTTTTTCTTTGCTCAGGCACCTTGAAGGGGCACTTTGCTTGGATCTTATCAAAGGCAAAGTGCCTTTGGAAGACTTTGCAGCCTACTCAATTAGCTGAAACATGGAGCTACAGGACAGTAGTTCCATTTTCTCAAAAGAGAACACCAGAAAAGAACCACAAGCTATTTTTGCAGCTGGCTTTCCTTTAGATTCATGAAACACTCAGGGCAAATCTAAAGAAGGTTTTCACTACTCATGCTTTGGCTGCACACCCTGGAAAGGGTTATTGTTCTTGCTTCTATTCAAAGGAACACTGCAAACCAAAGGCATTTTCTTGGAGCCAGATTAATGACAACCGATGTTGGGTCCAGATAAAAGATGTGGAAAAATATAATATAAATGCTTCTTCGGAGCACTTAGTTAACTATCAGTAGCGATTAAGCATCCAGTCTTCAAAAGCAAGCAGCCAGTATGCTGTTGGTATTGGAGGAGATGTTATTCAGGGTGCTTTACATTAAGAGATTCATTGGAATTTAACCCATCAAACCAGCTGCTAAGTGGATCTGCATTCATTTCAAGGGCACTTGCCTGATGGTCTGGTGCAAGGACATTGTATCTATTGTGATTTGCATATTGTAATGCAAAATTAGTTTAGCAGCAATTCAAGACATTTGCAACTGAACTGTAAAAACCTGAGTTTCAAGAGGGTGGACTGAACAAAGGTTGAAGACGTAGAGAATCATAAACTTAACTAGAACATGAATCAAGCTATTGATTAGACACCAAGGCTTCCCAGTTTTCAGTATAGTGAATGAAACACATTTAGATACAACAGCAGACATTACAAATGGAAACACTTCAGGCACAGCCATATTTTTTAAAAAGCCTGATATCAGCTTTTCCTCTGAACTAGTCATTGGAAATGAGGGTGGTAATGCATGTGGAATTTGCATTTTCCAATCTTTATGAAACTTACTTTGAAACAGGCTTTTAGAATAAATCTACAGAAGCTTTGAAAGAGAAAATTTTAAGAAAATGACTTCCATCACCCTCTAAATTCTCTCACTCTATCATTTTCATTTGTTCTTCCTCTTCCATTGGTTAATGGTAATTTTGCTTATATCAACTGCTCATTTGCTTTTGCTAGTTGCAAAGTTGTTTCTGACTCATCGTGACCCCATGGATAATGTTCCTCCAGGCCTTCCTGTCCTCGACTATCCCCCAGAGTCCATTTAAGCTCACACCAACTGCTTCAATGACTCCATCCAGCTACCTCATTCTCTGCTGTCCTGTTCTTCTTTTGTCCCCCAATCATTCCCAGCATTAGGCTCTTCTCCAGTAAGTTCAACTAGTCCTACTCAGCCCATTAAAGTCCTAAAAAGTTTTTCTGATTCTTGGCAGGCTCATAATCAATGCAAAGAAACCTCTCATTGACCAATAATCTTCAGAAGAGACACTTACAATTAATGAGCAAACAACTAACTAGAATGCACACTTGATTTTAATATGGTCTTTGTTCCTTTTCTTATATTCACAATGCTGAGAGGTGACACATGCCATCATTTTGAGCATCCCATCTGAAACATATTTTATGAGGGGTCTTTTTCCCCCCTAGTCTTGACTCATGCTCTACAAATTTGATGAGCCAGCATTCAGCAGATGCAACTGATTTTTAACTAATATTAGAAGTGACCATCCCAATTAAATAGTGATGCTCAGGACATGTTGACAAGGACATTGGAGACTGATCTATGATTTCTGGGGGCAAATTCTGGTGATTGGTGGAAGTGCTTAGATTTAATATACACAAGAAAATATTTGGAATGAACAAATTTGTACTAGTGTCAGTCAAAATATATCAACTTTTGATTCATCTCAAATTCAGTAACAGTTGAACTTTCTTTGTCCTACTCAACACAATGAGATGAATTGTTTTATGATGATAAGAAAGAATTCATATCTTCTATATACTGTATATAAAAGTGAATTACCACTCACACATCATCACAAAATCTCCAGAACTGTGAAGCCTACAAATCTGAAATTAGGCACGTATGTTCCTCTTGGCTTCTAGGTGCTTGCTAAGAAAGAATTTTTTGAAATGAGTATTAGTATTTCATATATTATTATTAACATGCTCTAATGCTAAGGAGTTCTACTCCCCCTCCACATCTGAAAAGAAATCTGTTCCAACTGCAGTTCAGCTAAGCCATGCCAAGGCTCCTTGCTGTCTCCTTCTTGCTCACATGGCAAATACTATTTCAGTTTCCAAACAGCCCTCAACTCACTCACATGCTGATAGGACATTAGCGAGATGAATACTCATGGATGCTGGTGGGCAGAGGCAGCATTTTTTTCCTTGTTTTCCTCCCCCAAAACTTGCCTGATCATATAGTTTCATAGTGAAGCACAGGTACCCTGTGTGTATGTGTGTATACATATACATATACATGTATACATACATATACATACACATACACACACACACAAACACACATATCTACAAAAGAGAGAGAGAGAGATGATAGATAGATAGATAGATAGATAGATGATAGATAGATAGATAGATAGATAGATAGATAGATAGATAGATAGATAGAGATGTAGATATATAGGTAGATAGTAGTTCTCCCAAATGTAGAACACAGGACTCAAGGTTTCTATATATGTCAGTCCTAGGATTTAAATTCTAGACATTTTTCTCCTGCCCTTTCACTTCAATGAATGTGTGACATTTTTTCCCCAGCCTTCATTATTGGAGATCTCTGTTTTATGTTTTCATAATGATTTATTTGTCCTAAGAATCATTCATTTCTTCCATGGCAACTTTGGTCCTTGCAAAAGGAGGACGGGCTCATTCAAAGCAAACTAGAACCATGGAAGAAAGATGGTAAATATATTGAGAAAAGTACAGATTTAAACAAACAAACACTGAGCAAAAGGGCCAAGTTTGGAAGTGAATTAATAGGTGGTCATATTAGAAGAGAAAAAAGGACAAACAAAGGCTTTGGGGGGGGAATAAGCTAATGTCAGCAATATTTGAAAAAAACATAGATGGGATGGGTATAACATATCCTAACTCAATGGAAAAAATGCTGGTGATATACATTCATTCCTGAATATAAACTTTATATAAAGCTCAGGAAAAGGGCATACTGTTTTTTTTTATATCAAGTATAAAATTTATATTAGGTATAAAGTTTAACTTGCTAAAGACCAATAAGGAGAATATTTGTAGCTCAGAGTTGAAATTAGGGGGTCCTTGATGCTCTCTGTGCCTTGTTGTTTTCTTGCAGATGTTTCATCACAGATGATGTTAACTAGCTTGTGTATTGAAACATCTGCAACAAAACAACCAAGTGCAGAAAGCACCAAGGACACCCCCCCAACATATTAAACAACATTAGAATAGATTCCTCCATAGAATCAGTATGGCTAATATTTAGCCACAAATATTGAGGAATAACCCTATTGCCCATTGGATCAAAATATTCATGGCAAGTAACATTAAAGGTGAAGCTCAAAAATTGGGGGACTTGTCAAAAAGATGAAAAGTCAAGGAAGCCTTGAAATCTTTTCATAGCACCTCTAAGCTATCAAAGTCACAATCCAATATATTTCAGAGTGCAAGAAGGAGTCAATTAAATCCATGAAGAAGCCACCTTGGCTTTCTAGTAGTCTCCAGGAAGCTGTGAAAGTTAAGACCAGAAGTGGAAAATCTGTCCTAATGAGGAAAACAAAGGAGAGCATAAACTTTGGCAGCAAAAATGTAAGATTAATATATGGAGTGAGACAGTGGTGGGATTCAATTTTTTTTTTTACTACCGGTTCTGTGGGCATGGCTTGGTGGGCATGGCAGGGGAAGGATACTGTGAAATCTCCAGTCAGAGGCGGTATTTGCTGGTTTTCCAAACTACTCAAAATTTCCACTACCATTCTCCAGAACTGGTCAGAACATGTTGAATGCCACTTCTGGGGTGAGACAAGCACAGCACCAATAATAAAAAAAATATAAGGGAAACAATAAGAGCTTAATTGTATATATATTTGCAGCATGAATCTTCCCAGGGAAGCAATTGGAGAATACAGACATTTGTGCTGATCTTTTTCTTTTCCCACTATGTTTCTTTACCTATAGGGTCTAGAACATATACATAAACTTTCCAAAAAATTGGCATCAAATAAACTAAACTAAGTTGAAAAATAAGATATTGTATCTAGGATATCTGAAAAGACTAAAAATCACTTAATCCTGCTGGCATCTCCTCAAGAATTTTTGAAAAAATCAAATAGAAAATGGCTAATATCCTAGTAAACATTTCTAATCAGGTTCAGTAATAAAAAACTGAAAGCCAGATCATGTTCAGTGGCAGAAGACTGAAAGCCAGGAATATGGTAGCAGTTTTTAAAAAGGATCAGTCTGGAGAAATCCTGTAAATCATAGGCTAAAGGCCCCACGGTCTCACTGGCTGATGGACGCAAAACGTATGCATAAAGGACACAGCAGACGAGCAAAATTTCGGGGGTGGCTCCATCCATTTTCATCTGCTCAATTGCTGTGAAAATTTGTATAACAGAATGGAAAAGAACGGACGGGGGTAGTATGATGCGGGGATGTTTAAAGGATGTTCATCAGAACCTAGCGATGAAAGCAGATAGAAGCAGATGACACCTCCGAAGGGTTCTGGGGAGAATTTCGAAGCAGACGCATAGCAGAAGGGCGGATGCATAGCGGATCAAGCGGATCAAGCGGATGCATCATGGACGCCTATAGGAAACAAAGGGGATGCTGCGAGGATGTATATTGGATGCAAAGCATCACTGCGCATGCGGGGAGTATGAATTGTGTCCGTTCCACAGATATAAAAGGATGCAGCATGCACGCAGCAGCATACAGGGGAAAGACATGCTGCAGATACATCTTGCAGGAACACCAATGGTTCGTCAGTCAGGCAAGAAGAGGAAGTCCATGCCTACTTGTTCAAGCCCTGGCAAGGCGAAGAAGGGCAGAACCAGCATCCCACCCCCTGGCACTGACTCTGAAGCTGCTGCTGCTGCTGCTGCTGCTGTGGTGGACCAGCCTCAAGGCCCTCAAGCCCCTCAAAGCCCTGCTGCTGAAGGTCCTGCTGCTCAAGCCCCTGAAGGCCTGCTGGCTCAAGTCCCTGAAGGCCCTGAACAACCTCCAGAAGGCCCTGATGCTGAAGCCCCTGAAGGCCCTGCTCAAGCCCCTGCCAGAGGGAGGAAGAGGCAAGGGAAGGAGAAGGGAGAGAGGAAACAGTACACTGTTTCTGAGGAGCATGAGGATGAGGTGCTGGAATGGCTGAGGAGAACGAGTACCTTGGAGAAAGGGCCACAGACTGTATCGGAACACCAAGAAGAAGCAGGCAGCTTGGAGAGACAAGGCAGAGAGCCTGGGATACACTGCAGAAGTACTCCTTGGATGGTGGAAGCACATGCACACCTGGTCTGGCAAGCTACACCTCAAGAAATCCGGGCAGGCCACTGTCAAGCTAACTGACCGGGAGATGTACGTCATGGCCAAGTGCAGTTTCCGGAGGGTTAGATCCACCACCGAGGAGCAGCCCCTCTGAGACCCCTCTCCCTCAGACAGCCCACAGACAGCCAGTCCTCTTCCAGCCAGGAGCCAGCTACCCTGTCCATGCAGGTGTCTTCACAGGGCCCCACAGCAGAGACCCCCTCGACAGCCCTGCTGTCACAAATGGAGGAAGAAGTAGCAGCCACCAGAGGCCAACCACACCCACCCCCAGCTCCAGAGGACGCAGGCAGAGAGGCAGACTGGAGGGCCAGGACCACAGTGTGCTGTTGGAGATCAGGGACACAATGAAGACCAGACAGAACTTCTCTTCAGCTGGTCCACTTGGACAGAGCATCCTCAGAAGCCCTTCATCACCTACATGAGCCAGACCCTGAGGGACCTGCCCGAGGCCGAGTACCAGGTGATGAAGCAGAAGATCGCAGCACTTCTGCACAACCCTCAAGGCCCAGCTGAAGCTGCTCCTACCCGGTCCAGGTCTCCTCTACCCCAGGTGACATCACAGCCCTTCCACAGCTTTCAACAGCCCCTCACCTACCAAGGCTACGACTACCAGGACTTCGCACAGCACAAGAAGTACTTCCCAGTCCAGGCCCAGGTTCATCGACACCACAGACACCACTCCTTCACCAGGCTGCAGACCAGAACAGTTTCACTACACTCCCCCAACCTTCCTCCACCCCACAGCCAAGCCGTCAATGGACAATCTGTCATCAGGATTGGGCCTGACATATCTCAAGTCCTTGATGAAGGGCCTCTCAACCTCATGGGACTGAGTCAGCTCTCGGATAGCTTCCTGAACACACCACACCTGTTGTACCCTCGGGGCCAAGCACCCCAATGGCACCTCAGACCAGCACTCAAGCCACAGCCACATTCACAGTCACTGCCGCTTCACAGTTGAGACCATGGACATGACTCAGAGTGACTCAGAATAGTCTCAGAGACTGAGTTGTTTACTTGTTTAATAACAGTTTATCTTGCTTAAGACACTTAATAAAGTTTCTTGGTTCATTTTGTTTACTTAATAAAGTGTTGTAAAAACTCTCCTCTCCTGTGTAAAACTTGACACAGTCTGAACTGGTTTTGGTTCTGGTGATGAATGAGTGCAGCTATCATATGGACTGTTTCATCATCCATGGTGGAGAACAATTGATGATGTTGAAAACCAAGACCAAGGATGATTGAGGTCTGTATACCACAGCTGCTAGACTCATACTGAGATCCAGATGATTTTCTCCCCTTTTTGTAGAAAATATCGGTTGTTTGCTAGGTGTCCTTCTACATACTCTAGACATACTCCAGACATCCTAAATATATGAGATACATCCAGATACAAACTTTTTGTCCGTTTTTAATACTTTATATACGAAATGCATACGCTTACATCCTTTCTATTTCCATGCTACTAATGCTGTGTAGACGTTCCGTGTACCTTTTGTTTTCTCCCTCTTTCCATTTTCAGCTGCAGTGGATGTGAGTTGAGGGGATGGCCAGAGGATGCAGAGAGGATACAACAGACATTTAACGGATGATAACGGACATAAAACATTTGTTGGCCTGTATATGTCATGGATGTACATCGTACGCGGTGGAAAGTTCATCGTTCAAAAAGTTTGTGCAGCTCAAAACTTTTTGCGCGGATGAAATCGCAGTGGCGGATGCTCGACGGATAGAGCGTATGAAACACATATGCAGTGAGTACACAATGATGCCGCATTAGCGGTTTTCCAACGGATGGCAAGCTTTTTTTAACGTTTTACATCCTCTTTGCATCCATAAGTGCAGTGGGACTGGGCCTTTAGCAGTTAAATGCCTGTTTCTGACAAATCTGTAAATATAATCACTAAATAAAAAATAACTAGGACTACAGAAATACACAGCACAGATTTCACTCTTCAATCACTATACATTTGAGAATCTCAAAGGCATTAGATAGAATGATCCTATGAACAGTGCATATTGCGCTTTCAGAAACATTTCATATCAATGATTCTTAATACAACTTACCAATTATAGGATAAGAGGACCTGTGTTTTGGGGGATTTATAATCTGCTAAAATAATAATATTTATTTTATTTATTCAGCAAAAATCTAGGCAGACATTGATTCACAGAAAAGAAAGAAAGGAAAAGAAAAGAAAAGGACAATTTTCCTGTCCCTTAGTGTGATCCAGATTTTTGTAGTCCTTATCAAATAGCCCTAATGTACAATCAAGCTTGGATTTAGCTATTACACAGCTTTGAAACTATCTTAATGAATTGCTGAATTGCCACGCAGGGTTACTGTAGTATGGGTATAAAGTGTACAGTTTCCAACATTTTTCATTCCTTGAAGTAACAGTAAATATAATATAAAATAGTGAATAAACAATAGTGAATACAATATTAAAAATGAGCTTTTATAATCATATTCATTTTGATATTCTCTGAGAACTTAGCAGAGGAAAATATATTTCTGGTAAACATGAATTTTAAATAAAAGAAGCAAAAAAAAAATCTAATTACTTGCTCAAAATTATTTCTAAGGTTATCAAATTCCTGGTTTCAGTGTGACATTTAATTACCTGCAAAAGCTATTTATTGCCACATTCATAAATTTCTGCTAGGAACATCATCCTTTAATTAAAACCAAGAATATACAATATATCGGTTGGTATAAATGACCCTCCCTCCTGCATTCAATTCATAAAAATCATCAAGCCTAAAATATAAACCTAGCTGCTGAATAAAAGTAAGGTAGAATAGAATAATTCAGTTTCTTCTGAAGTTGAAAACTTTTCAGAATAGGACAAAGGCATGGCTGTGGTGCTGTTCTGGATATCTCATGAACCATTTAAACATATTTGTAGAGACATCTGATTGAGGGAATTCTGAAAGACATGCTGTCTGGAGAATTAGTCCAGGGAAAGCATCCTAGAGGGAGATCATAGCTGCGATATAAGGATATCTTCAAGAGGGATCTAAAGGTTTTGGAAATGGATATTAGCAGCTGAGAAACCTTGACCTCTGATCGTTCAGTTTGGAGGCTAAAGACACAGCATGGCCTTCTCCAATTCAAAGAGACACTCATTCAGCAGGCAAAGAGGCAAAGAGGCAGTCCTGGAACCAACAAAATCTGGGAGCTGGACTGTATCTGTCCTCAGCGTGGAAGGGATTGCCACTCTCAAATTGGCCTTTTTAGCCACACTAGATGTTGTTTTGGGACCTCTTTTCAGAGCACAATACCATAGTCTTTTGAGACTGAAGGATGTCAATAATGCCAGATATAAATGTTTGCACAAAATGTTCTACATGCCCACATGGGTATAAATAATGACAGAGTATCTAGTACATTCTAATGAAGTTTAAGTACAATATATGTATCACGTAACTTTCAAACAGATATAGAATGGTCTCTTTCCACAACAGATTTTAGAGATGACCTTCTGGCACAGTGGAAATTTAATAATCACCTACAGGTAATCAAAATAAAGAGTGACAACATTTCTTAAATAAAATTCATGGCCTTGTATCTTCCTTCTTGCAACCAAGCAAAAGGCATCTTTCAAAAGGCCAAGAATAGCATAAATCATAATATTATTATTTTTCATTTTGAATGAATATTTCTTTGTAATATATATGTATACACACACACACACACACACATAGCATCATTTTTGTACCCTTTGTATTATTCTGAGAATGAAATTCATGATGATCTATGAAGGAGAAAAAAGGAAGAAACTGGAAGATACTATAATCTTCACTCACAAAAGGTGTGTGTGTGAATAAAATAATTCAGTTCTTTTACTTCCATAAATGATACATATGGATTAGCAGACAATTATTCAGAGTAATTGGAGTTTCCATATTAAGCATGAAATAGATGGATCCTTGTTGTATTGGTGGCACAGTAGTTAGCAATAGCACATAGTGTCAACATCCGAGATAGCGTACCGTTCAACATTACCACAATGTGCCATTTTGGAGTTGCTACATACACAGGGGGAGGGGGATGCATGGGGGCACAGATAGATGTCAGGTCATGA
Organism: Laticauda laticaudata; assembly: GCA_004320025.1. Classification (NCBI taxonomy): domain Eukaryota; kingdom Metazoa; phylum Chordata; class Lepidosauria; order Squamata; family Elapidae; genus Laticauda; species Laticauda laticaudata. The sequence goes on from BHFT01046749.1 coordinate 27,956, forward strand.
CTGACTTAGCAACAGAAATTTGGGGCTCAATTGTGATTGTAAGTTGAGGACTATCTGCATTAATTTTAATAAAAATAGTTCAATAGTTTCATAAAATTCCTAAAGTTCATCCACAGAGAATGCTTGGATGATTGCCAAAAAGTTTTAACCACTTTTAGTTCCTAATGCAGGTAGGCTATCAGCATTTCTCTAGAACAAATTGAAGTTCATGGTCCTAAAATGGACACTTAACATCAAAAACGTCATCAAAAAAGCACAACAAAGACTGTTCTTTCTGCCCTAACTCAGAAAGCTCGAACTGCCCAAGGAGCTGCTGATCCAGTTCTACAGAGGAATTATTGAGTCTGTCATCTGCACCTCTATAACTGTCTGCGTTTGTTCTAGCACCCAAACAAGACAGACACGGACTTCAGTGGATAACTTAGGACTGCAAGACAAAAATGTTTACCCTACCGTGCCTTCACGAGACCTGTAGATGCAAGCAAGTCCAAAAGAGGGGTGTGAAAATGTTTATAACCTTTCACATTCCCAGACATAAACTTTCAAGCTCCATCTAAAGAGCTAAAGAACTAACACACAGAACACTGGACACCAAGGAAGTTGTTGTTACGCTGAACGCTATCACTCTGCTAAACAAGACAATTCCTCAGTACTGGTCCAAACTATTTACAAAAGTTCTGCACTACTCTTACTCTAAGCCTTCTAACACTCCTTATCACCCATCCATCCCCACTGTACTGTATACCTTAACTTTGTCGCTTGTATCCTTATTATTTATTATTTTCTTCCTTAGTATGATTGATCTTAATGTACCCATGACTATTATTAGTTTGTATCTGAATGATTCTTGACTCATGAAAATCTATCTTTTCTTTTATGTACACTGAGAGCATTTACACCAAGACAAATTCCTTGTGTGTCCAATCACACTTGGCCAATAAAGAATTCTGTTCTGTTCTATTCTACTCTACTCTACTCTACTCTATTCTGTTTCATCATTTTCTATATTTTGTCAAGAACTACTTAAAATGGGCTACCTGTTTGTTTATTCTTTTTTCTTTTCTCTATTCTTTTCTCTATTCCTCCACAATCAAGAGGCACTTTTCAGATTGTTAATTATTCATTTTAAATATCCACATTATAATACACTGAGTAAGCAATCATAAAAAGCTATGAAAGCTTAAGATATAAAATAAAAATTATTGAAATAACCAACCAGTCATTAAAATATGCAGTGGAAAAAGTAATATAAAGTAGATTTCCACTTGTCTTCAATGTCACTTATTGAAATGTTTTGAAAGAAGCATCAAAAGAGATAGTTCTGTTAATCTGAATGACCTATTAAGTATTTTCAGGGCATGTTCTGTGTTTGCAATTAATGCTTTAATAAAACATACTCAATGTCTCCAGAAGTTTTGCTTGGGTGCTTAGGTGCATATATGTGTGGTGATATATTCAACAAATAGAAATTTAAATCAAACAACCTTTAAATGCAAATCAGAGAATTTAAAAACAAAATTGGAAAGCAATTAAAACCAAATAACAAAAGGCAGTAATAAAATAACAATATAAAAACATAAGCAAATAAAATACTGGAAAGTAATTCTGCATGTAATTTGGTATAATTTACACTAAATTTTATAATTCAAAGGAAAGGGGGAAAAAAAGCTCAAATGTGTGAGGTAGAGAATTTGCGATTGTTTTTATTTTATTTTTGATCACAATGAACAAAAATGCGACATTCAGGATCACAACTAACTTGATTATTTTATTTAACATATGGAGATTGTTAGGAATGTAAGTCACCTAACAGGTATTTGGGTTGGAAATATATAAACCAGGATAGACATTTTAATACTGTCTCTTTAAGGAAATCCTAAAATCTGTAATTGGGTGTGGTTTCTCAAATGGCCATAAGATTGAGCCAGAAACCTGGGCTGTTTTAGTCTTAGTCTCAGAAGTGAGTGAGTCTCTGTTTTCCTTCTGTTGGAGACTATTGCCGTTCCTTCTAATTGACTGATATTCCTGGATTTGATGTAAGTCTGATACTGAACTGTTGTTGATACTGGATTTTGTTATTGGATTATCCTTGGATAAAAACTGACTAATTTAACTTGTGAATGACTTGGACTGCTTATTTTGAACTTTGCTTAAACCTTTATGGAAAGTAAAGACCTACATTTACTGTACACTGTATCTGTGTGCTGTGTGTGTATTATTCAAACACTTTTCTCACTACGTCTCCCTGTATGTGCTCATTCTCCTAATGGGGAATTACCTCAACAGAGATGCTAAATAGATGGAACTCCTTTGGAGACCTGGTTTCATGCCACGTAGAGCTTTAAAGGTCAATATGAATTGTACCCCAAAGCAAACTGGAAACTAACAAAACTGGAAACTATCAGGAAGGGCACATCTGCCTGACCACATTCTGCATCAGTTGAAGCTTCCAGATGTTGTCCAAAAGCAGTCTCATACTTATTACTGGTATGTGAGTTCACACTCTAAAAAAGTTCTAAGCCATGATTTAATTGACTATTTTTGACCCACTGATTTCGAAATTTTTGAGTAAGTCAACATAAAATAATATTTGTGTTTCACCAACTTATGAACAATCCTGGAATCTTATTTCAGGTAATCAATTCCTTCAACTGTAATTTGAAATATATATATATTTCAAATATATATATATATGAGGTTTTCGCGGGTATTTGTATGTGGATCTTTGGTTATTCGGGTTTTCTCCCACGTAAAATT
>BHFT01046750.1:0-21143 GCA_004320025.1 Laticauda laticaudata
CAGCAGGTTCTGACCAGTTCTGGAGAACTGGTAGCAGAAATTTTGAGTAGTTCGGAGAACTGGCAAATACCACCTCTAACTAGAGATTTTACAGTATCCTTCCCCTGCCACGCCCACCAAGCCATGCCCATAGAACCGGTAGTAAAAAAAAAAAAATCCCACCACTGAAACAAACAAACAAGCAACAGCATGTACTATCCATCAATATAAGTAGCCTGGGAAATCAACTGTGTAGCATGCATTTATTTTTCAGCTTGCATACCAAAAACATTAAAAAAATTGATCACATTTCCAAAGTTCTAATATTTGTGTTGGAATGGGGCCTACTGCAGCATATGTACAAAAGTGAAGATTTTGATAACCACTTATTGTGGTTATCAAAAATACCTCTCATGGAAGGCTGATGGAAAATATAGTCTTCTGATCCTTCAGCTTCATAAGTATATAAAAAGAAAGCCTAAACAAAAACAGCACTGCATCAAAAAAGTAAAATATGTGTTTAACATACTTGGACAGAAACTTGATGAGATTAGTATTTTTCCAAAAGTATAATTATAATGGTGATAGTAAGGAGGCCAAGGATTACTTACACATCCAAATAATGAAAGATCTTTTGTTTCAAGCTGCCCATCTCCCCCTCACTTCCCAACCCCTGGCCGTAATAATATTCCCACAGACCAGTTCTGGGATTTCTTTTAACTAGAAGACAATTGGACTGTTTGACCTATTGGCAAGGCCACCTAGTTAGGCTGCCAGAAACTGTAGCTTGAACAGAAGAGCCTATGTTTGATAATTCTGGAGGCTTTGTTACAAACTCTCTAATTATTCAGGCAACTCTTCATGTCGTAGTCTAGCCAGGGGAGATAGACTCAAAATGGATATTGGCAAACTCATTGGTGCAGAGTCAAATCAAACAGCTGGAAGTAGTTAGCAAACTTAAATCTGCAGGTAGGACAAAGGGAAAGAGTGTGTGGTTTGTATATTTTTCTTTTCCCTTTTGGTAATTAGCTCATCTTTCAGCTTACCTACACAGGTGTTTCTGGACTAGAAAAAAAAAGGGCTGTTTCTGGGTGGAAAATGGTAAATATGAAGGGTTGCCAGCTTTTTAGTCACTACTTTTAACCCCTGACAAAGTAATTGTGACTTGTCCTAACCATCTTCCCTACTTCTTGCCTGTGCCTACTGTGTATTATACTTCAGTTTCTATATGTTATAGTCAACAAATGAAAAGTTCTGCAGGATCCATTTAGAGAGAGGCTGAATATGTTTTATGCCCTCAGTTCATGAGCTGACTTAATGAATAGGCTGGGATTGTAACTGGATGTAGAAGATCTCTAAATTTCAGGGTTAGCGTATACAGTAGAGAATCACTTCAGTTACTAAAATATAAGCCTTGTGATATTTTAAGTTGCAGTCCTTTTCAGAATGGAAAATTTACCAGCCTGATCAGGGAACATAATTTGAAACTGACCATTTTCATGGTTTGCAGGAAAAAGAAGGCATGTGTAAATGTGAGCCTTTACAGATGTATTTTTAAAGGAAGGTATACCCCCTAATGTCAAGGCACACACCTGTGGAAGCCAAGCAACAAACTGGAATGATGAAATAATAGAAAGCAATAGCTAAAGGTTGCTATTTTCTCTAAATAATAGTACAATGCAGAAGCAAGTGCAAATTTTCTCTGCTATTTTGTCAGGTTAAGGAAATTTCATATTTTGAAGTAGCTTTTCCTTAAAGCTACTTAAAAAATGCAGATGTCAGAATCTGATTATCATGAATCTTCAGTTCTATTTGTCACTGTGTTTTGTGTTTACTACACTGCTATTCTAAAGAAAAGTAAGAGAAGCTTATCAGTCATCCCCTTGTTTTTCGCCCAATAATAATCAAGGGAAGTAAATTGGACTGAAGCAAAGTGGATTTGTGGTGACTCTGTAGTAGTGTGCTAAATAGTCTGACTGTACAAAAAATTGAAATCTAAAATTTAGCCAAAAAAGTTTATCTAGAAATATATTTGGTCTGCAAAAAAATGAAATTTTTTTGGTCTGCTGCTAACATGTTTGTAAAAAAATATTCCTAAAAAATATCTTTTTGGGTCAATGTGGATTTTTCGAATTGTGTAACAAAGATACTCAGATGAAAATATTTATGTATCGATGAGGAAGAATAAAAATGTGGAAATGAATGTAATTTCAAGATAGATACATACTTTAATAGGGAAATCTAAATTATTTCCATTCATTTATATTTTAAACAAATAAATAAATGATTTTTTTCCTGAAATGAAAATTTTGAAATCTTGCAAATACTGTATTGTGAGTATTATTTTCTTTCCATTATAGAAGGTGGCCATATCTATTTGAACAAATAGTTGGTAAGAATTTAAAACTGATTTCTCTTATCATAAGAAGTTGAAACTTTGGAATAATCAGCTAATTACTGACACCTTAAGGTCTTCTGGAAAGTAACAAAAAAGAATATAATTTGCCTAAAAGCTAAATTGCAATACTGTCAGTTAAAAAAGTCATTTGTTATACTCTGTTGGCCAGCCTTAGAAAACCATATGCTTTAAATACCTTTAATAAAGTCCAAATAAATATGGACAGTATCCAAGAAATTTGATATTATTGGAGTATCCTGTAATGCAAAAACAATGGTCTCAAACTTTGGAGTCATAAGAAATATGATTTTAAAAATACTAATTTATCATATTTATTTTAATCTTGAGCAAGGCTTGTTCATAAAATATTTCTCTTTTTATTCTGCTGGATTCTTCAGTGGATGTTTCAAAATGGTTGCCTGCTGAGTTTCTTTAACACGGAATTGCAATAAATGTGCAGGTACTAAGTGCACATTCATTGGTCATGCCCCTTATTACCTTCTTCTTGGTTGAAGAAGGTAATAAGATAATATGATACAAGAGGTTCTTACTATGATGCTGGGACTACAGGTAGTGCTCCAGTTACAACTATTCATTTGGCAACCATTCAAAGTTAGAAAGAGCAATGAAAACAGTGACTTACAAACAATCCTTTTGCTTCATAAGACCATTGTAACATACCTATGGTCAAATGATCATAATTCAGGCATTTGATTCCTGGCATGTACTGTATCTAACAACAGCTGCAGCACCCTGGGATCATGTGATTGCTGGTCAGTTTCTGACTAGCAAAGTCAAAACCTCCCTCACCTTTTTACATATGAACCTTTGCTATGACTTTTTAAACTTGGCACATTGTGGTCAACATCTTAATATTTTTGATTCTGCAAAAACCTTTCTAACCTGCTTTGTTATACTCACATACACTTGTTATACCAGATATAAAAGGAGAGTAATGTATATTTCATAGAATAGAAAAACAAAATTTGAAGGTGAAATTTAGTTCTCTCTATTGTGTAGAAATGTTAGATCTATAAGTGTGAGAACACATTACATACATCATAATTAAACCCTGTAGCAACTGCCTCATCATTTGAGGAGTTTATAGTAAAAAACAAAAAAAATGTTAAAATTCTAATGTCCATGCCCTGGGCATCTAAACATAATAGAAGAAATTAAACTTCATAACAACCAGATATTATCATTGTATATTTTTCTAGAGATGTGGAAAAGAGGGTCGAGGAAGTGGTAATGGTTTATGCTGGTTGCCTTACTAAAATGATTTTGTGAGAGTTATGACCCACAAAGAGTCCAAAGTAACTAAATGAGTATACCATTACAATTATCCAATATATTGCACTCATACAGACCTATTATATTTACAAATATAGATGATGTGGTGACTTTTGTTTGTGAATAGGATAATTTTGTATTGCAGAACAAAAACAGTCAATTGGTCCAGTAGTATTAATGACCATATACAAATCAGTTGTGTCCCTACTTGAGGATTGGTACTATTGGTGATTATTCAAGAATTATAGTTGAATCTCCAACCCTTTTAGGGACGAAACCTTTTCTTCCTCTGATAATGGATCATGTTTCATTGTTAGAAAATTGTTGTAAAAACTGTTTATCAAAGTAAGTTTCAGAATGACCAATGTTAAATGTGAGATATGATCTAAAAACAATATTACTGGTGTTTCTTTTATTTTTCCATGTTCTATATTGCAGTCTGAAAGCATAAAATATGCAAGCTTTTGATTTTGTTTGATGTTTTGCTCAGAAAGCATTCTTGAAAGCTGATCCAAACTTTCAGTCCATCCAGTCATAGCTAAGTGATATGGTACTGATGTTATATCTATTATTCCACTCATTCTCATAAATCTTTGATCTTGTTTAGCTAGCAATTATGGTTTATTGTCTCTCAATAATTATTCTCATCTGTTCTTGGAAAGGTATGTTTTAGAACATCTATAGAGAACATCTTTGGTCACTTAAAACATATATCCACCACAAGTAAAATATTAATTTTATATATAATACTGAGAAATCCATGTTAATTCTTCATTTAAGTAAGGCACATTACTCCCAGAGATTAAATGATGCTATTTCAGTTTCATATTGGCAACCTGAACAAGCTATTCAATTTAGAATTCTATTCCAAGTCATCAAATAAAACCATAATATGTTGTCCTTATCTTTATAACTCCACAATGTTTGACTTGTAGATCCTCCCATACTCAGGTTCTTATCTTCAAGAGTATGATGATTTCCTGTCTCTTTATAATATAATCACTGTCAAATATAAGTTACTCATGGTACTGATTGAATTCCATAAACTGAAGTTCTGCTTGCATGTAGAAGTAAACAAGACAACCTGACCACATTTGACTTATTGTCTGAATTCTGATATATTTATGTTTATGTTTTTGTTTCTAAAATTTATTGGCCACCTATATTACTGTAGGTAATTATTTCCTTGTGCCCTCTATGATGGCGATTCACCCAAGGTAAGCATCCATATGAGCCAAGAGCAGGAGCCACAAAGTTATATACATATTATGTTGAATGTTGATTAAAGATAGCTTGGGTATGCATATACATCATTAGAAGTTTCCAGAAGGAAAGAATTGCCTTAAAACTAGTAGGGAAACAAGACAACAAGAGACATTCTTTACAATGCAATATAGCATCTTTGATAACTAGAATGGCTAAGAGTTTAATTGTTATTCTAACAAGCTGACCATGTACTTTACTGTGGAGATAGATAGATAACCATGTGCAAAGGAAGCTGTGTTACACATCCTCAAATCAGTTGTCTCTATTCAAGGCATAAATCCTTTGGGTATTTAGGCAACAAACTGGCGTCATAACAGAAATTCCATAACTAAGTAAATGACCAAAAAATATAACTAGAACATATTCAATCTTATATCTGCATATGGAAAGAATTATAACTGATTCAAGCTAAATTCTCTCCACACTTTCAAAGAGCGACGTTTTATGTTGCATTTTGTTAAGCAGATACTTCATAAAGTCCTTTCAGTACAAGTACTAGATTATTTGTTAAATTCCCTAGACAAAAGCTCAGCACTTGCCTATTTGTTTATACATTTGCATATTTATTTGTGCATATTTTAATTTTTCCAAAGCTAAATACAAAATCGACTACTATAGGTATACACTGCTATTTTTTATTATATGCAATATGAGCCTTGGTGGCACAGTGGTTAGAGTGCAGTATTGCAGGTTACTTCTGCTGTCTGCAATTTCACAGTTCAAATCTCTCCAGGTTGACTCAACCTTCCATCCTTCCGAGGTGGGTAAAGCGTGGACCCAGATTGTTGGGGGCAATATGCTGACTCTGTAAACCACTTAGAGAGGGCTGTAAAGCACTGTAAAGTGGTATATAAGTCTAAGTGCTATTGCTACCATACAATATCATATTTTTTATTTATTTAATTTTGTCAAAAAGCTAACAATAGGCATTAGAAATTAAGGTTAATAAACATAAGTTTAAAAATGTAAAAAATAGGAACTAACAAACTGGGGACAATAGGACAGGGATAGTAGCACGATTGTGTCTTATGCACGCTCCTTAACAGACCTTCTTAGGAATGAGGCTGAGGTCAATAGAGGTTAGTTTGAAGGGTAAAGGAGTGGGGGCTTGAAGCAAGGTGACAACAGAATAAGGTAGTGAAGTTCCAGAAATGACCGAGCTCTGTTGCTGAATATCTGGATAACATCTTGCAATCAAGTTTGGAGCGGGTTACATTAAGTTTATATCTGTTGTGTGCTCTTAATGGGTTGTTGTGGTTAAAGTTGAAATATTCATTAAACTAAAGGATGTTGTAACATATGATTTTATGTAGCTTATGTTTAATCCAAATCTTAGTGCGGCATAGTTCAGGGTTGTATAAGCCTAAATCTCAACTCTGGTAGTGTAGGGTATTCTGTTGTGAACAGAGAGAATGTAGTACTCTTCTGGTAAAATACTTCTGGACTCAACTCATTGTATTTATTGTCTGATATAGTGTGGATTCCAGAACAAGCAGAGGCTGAATGTAAGTATTGTCTACGCAAAGTTTTGATACCCTAGTTGCAAATCAGTATTACTAAGAGGAGAAGGCTTTGGTAAATTAAATTTACAACTTCTTGAAATACCTTTTTGGGCAAAATTGATAACCCATAATATATATGATGATATATATATATATATGTTCTTTGAGGTTTTCGCGGGTATTGTATGTCTTTGGTTATTTGGGTTTTCTCCCACGTAAAATTGGAAGTATCTAGGCAACGTTTCGATGAAGTCTCATTCATGGTTGTGCCACATCTTCATGGTGGGCGTCAGTTCGTTTCATGTATGGGTCAGAGGGGTTTGAAGCGGGTAGCGATGCAGCTGCAGTACGGTTTCTGGTTTGTGGTCGTGTCTCATCTTCTGTGTGGGTGTGCGTCTGTTGTTGAAGTGTTCGGTTCTGGTGATAGTTCTGGTATTTTAAAAGTCAATCTCATGTCCTGTGGCTTTGAGGTGTTGGACCAGGGAAGAGGTCAGTTCTTCTTTTATGACTGAGTTCTTGTGTTCTTCAATGCGTGCACTTATTCTTCTGTTAGTTTGTCCAATGTATGAGGTGGATCAGGCGGTGCAAGGGATTTCGTATCCTCCTTGGTTTTCTAACTTGATTTTGTCTTGAAGGTTTCTTAAGATGGTGGATATTTTTCTGTTTGTGTAGAATGCTGTTTTAATGTTGTGTTTTTGGAGGATCTTGCTGATTTTCCTGTACTGCCTTTTATATATGGGGGGGGGTGTTCTCTTTGCTCTTTGCTGTTCTCTTGTTCTCTGTCTTGGATTTTGGTTGGGGTTTCTTTTTGTATTAGGTGGGTAATATTCTTTCTTTGGAATCCATTGCATGTTAGTACGTTAGTGAGAGTGTGTAGTTAAGTTTTTAGGTATTGTTCGTCGGCTAAGCATTTTGTTCTGGAGATGAGTGTCTCGGCTACAGAATCTTTCTGTGCTGGGTGTTGGTGGGAGAGTGTGTGTAGATAGTAGTTTGTATATGTTTTCTTCTGGTAGAATGAGATTGTCTTTAAAAATACCAGAACTATCGCCAAAACCGAACACTTCAACAACAGAATAATCAGAGAAGCCATAGAGATAGTAGAAAAAATGCCCACACAGCATGAATAAACGAGATAATACCTTCCCGCCTACCAGCCATTTGGAAACCCGCCCTCAATAAACAAATGAGTACCTAACATGAAGAAGACACCAGACCCACACCCACGAGGGCCCACACAAGATGCTACCAACACATTTCCACGTAGAAAGCAGACGCACACCCACACAGAAGATGAGATACAACCACGGATTAGAAACCATACCACAACTGCACCACTGCCCGCTTCAGACCCCTCCAACCTACACATGAAGCGAACTGACGCCCACTATGAAGATGTGGCACAACATGAATGTGAACCAACAACAGGATCCAACAGTTCACCAGCTCAAATCCCCAGCAACTAAAGACTAACCTGAGCACAACCAAGCCCCCACCTGAACAGAACACACCCCCAACCAAATCAAGAATACAGCCAACCCCCCTAACTAAATCAGAACACAGCCAAACCCCCAACCAATGAGAATACCCCCCCACTGCAATCAGAAACACAGCCAAGCCCCACCCATCAAGTCACACCCCACTAGCAGTTAAAATGAAGAAGCAGCTGCAAGCTCACTACTCCCAAGAAGCATAAAGCCGAAGACAACAAGCCTGAATATGATGAATGAGACTTCATCGAAACGTGCCTAGATATTTCCAATTTTATGCGGGAGAAAACCTGAATAACCAAAAAATCCATATATATATATATATTTATGTGCTGTTTAGTTCCTTCGGGTATTATCCCACGTCATTGTAGTGCTGTTAAAGTTGTAGCAACGTTTCAGGCAGAATCTCATCTGCCATCATCAGGCTTCTGTATGGATGTGGGTCTCACAGCTCCTGGTTTTAAATTTGAGGCTGGTCCATTCTGATTGGCTAGGAGCCTGGGTCTCTGTTATTGGACTTGACGTTTGATTGATTGGTGTTTCTGGTTTCTTCTGTCTGTTTTGTGGCTTTGATTGGCTGGCAAACACTCTGTTCTTGTGTTGAGGCTTTCAGTGCAGCTTTGGCTCCGTGTGAAAGGACAGGAAAGAACAGACAGAAGAAACCAGAAAACACCAATCAATCAAACTCCAAGTCCAATGAACACAGACCCAGGCTCCTAGCCATCAGAATGGACCAGCCTCAAATTTAAAACCAGAGCTGTGAGACCCATATCCATACAGAAGCTGATGATGGCAGATGAGATTCTGCTGAAACGTTGCTACAACTTTAACAGCACTACAATGACGGGGATAATACCCAAAGGAACTGAACAGCACACATGTAAGTACCCGTGAAAGCTTAAAAAAAAACCACACACACACACACACACACACACACACACACACACACACACATATATATATATATATGTATATGTATATATATATATGTGCTGTTTAGCTTCCTCGGGTATTATCCCACGTCATTTAAGTTCTGTTAAAGTTGTAGCTCATTTGTAGTCTGTTAAAGTTGTAGCAACGTTCAGCAGAATCTCATCTGCCATCATCAGGCTTCTGTATATACAGAATACAGGCTTCTTCCATACAGAGCCTGATGATGGCAGATGAAATTCTGCTGAAACGTTTGCTACAACTTTAACAGAACTACAATGACGTGGATAATACCCGAAGGAAGCTAAACAGCACAAATGTAAGTACCCGCGAGAGCTTTAAAAAAATAAAAAAAAACATATATATATATGTATATTATATAGTTATATATATATGATGTATTGTTTTTCTTAAATTTCTCGTGTTACTTTCATGTTATGATATTCAGCTTTGTTCGGTATTTTCCCACATTCATATATTGTGCTTTTAAAGTTGGAGCAATGTTTTGCAGAATCTCATCTGCCATCATCAGCTCTTCTATTGTGTTTGTTTTGAGTCAGACTTTCACACCTTTTCTCTTTTAAATTTTGGGGCTGGCCTCCTGCTGTGCCAGAATGGTTTTTTCTCATTCTGATTGGTTGGGAGTCTTGTCTGTGTTTATTCGGTCTTGGAGTTTGCTGTGTTCTGCTTGATTGTGTTTCTGATATATCTGTCTGTTTTGTGTCTTTTTTCGTCTGATGTGGCTGACAACATTGTGTTTCCTCTTTTGGAGGCTTTTTGTGCAGCTTGGCTCCGAGGAAATGGACGGCTATCATTTATTAGGAAGCTAGGTTTCATCTGGGTGCCTGGTTGGGGTGTGTTTGAGCTGGAGGTATCAGGGGGGTTTGTTTGTGCACATGTGTTTTCCTGGCTTGTGGTGTGGAGATTTTTTTGTTTGTGGGTGCAGGCTTCCAGATAAATGACAGTCTGGTGGAATCATCTCTTCTGTTCATGCTTTCAGGTCTTTTTTCCATCTCTATGGCTTCTCTGATAATTCTGTAGCTGGGCTTTTCTATAGTGGCTAGGGTTTTGGTGCCATTGAAGTTGAAGCTATGACCTGTTGCTTTCATGTGTTGGACTAGTGAGGAAGTGTGTTCCAGCTTTTTTTCTGCATTTTTTTACTACATCATCAGGCTTCTGCCTGATGATGGCAGATGAGCTGGAATCCACTTCCTCTTTGCATGTGACACAACACAATCAGATTGGTCTGTAGTTTTCAATCAGGCAGGGGTCACCTTTTTTTAAAATAGGGATGACTGTTGCTAAAGACCATAGATTTGATAAGGAGCTGGTTCTGAATGATATATCATATATTATGCTTGGGGGTTCTGCAATGGTTGTGGAGATCTTTTTTTAAGAAGAATGCACATAAGCCATCAGGGCCAATAGATAAGAATGGTTTTAGGTAGCATAGTGCATTTTCTACATTATCTTCAGTAAAGTCAATTTGTAGATTGTTGCAGTTAGTTGTCATATGATTAGGAAATGTGGGGCATGAGCCATTCCTGTTTACAAAGACTGAACTGAAGAACGTGTTGAAGAGGTTTCCCATTAGGCCTTTTCAGGGTGGGATGGCTTTTGAGTCTTTAAGTTTGGTGTTTATAAAATTATAGAAGGCATGGGTGGATTTTGTGAATAAAAGATTTTCCTCTTGCTTGCAATGGTAATAGATGCATTCTGCCTTTATCTGTTGGCATAAGATGTTGTATTGGTTTTTAAAGTTGGCTATGTATTTAGTTTTGTTTTTACACCATAAGGATTTTTTTTAGATTGAAGTTATCTTATTATTTTGGGTAAATTGTTTTGTTTTTGTTTTGGGGGTTACTAATTAAACATATAGTTTAATGACTCTTTCAAGTTCAAGCAAGAAGGCATTATAATGTTCTTCTGTGGTGTTACAGCCAGAGAACAGAATGTGCCAATCAAGAGATGATAAGTTGGCAGCTATGAGTTCATAATTGGCTTTTTAAAAATATATTGTGAGACATCATAAGCAAACTTAATGCACTGTAACATGTGAACATTATGATTGATGCCACCATTTTATTTCCTTCTAATGTTTGTCCACTGCCATACATTCTCCCATTCAGTGAAGTATTCAAGGGATGTAACACAGTGGGAAAAATTTGGCAGAAATCTGTAATAACCATGAATAAATCCTACCAAGCTATGACACATCTTGAGGCATTAGTGAACTTTCTCTCTACACATGTCTATGCCATCTGAATCAACATGTGTTGCTAGGTTTAAAGAATGATATTTCTTGCTACATGCTCAAAAACATTGTCTGCCAGCTTCTGTAATATTACTTTGAGGTTTTCAGATCCCAGTTTTATCCCATGATAATAATGTTGGCAAATAAGCAGGATTGTTAGTATACTTGATGAATCAAGAATTCAGATATACCTGGATACTTAGTCGTATTCAAACTTTAGAGAAATGAACAACTGGAGGAAAAAACAAGGATATGTCTCAGCCAATTCCTACTGGGTGGAAAATGAGAAGGTTTCACTGACTGCAGGTGCAGCTCTTTATGTGACCCATATCCTGGAGATTGTAACCATAATCTGCCAAACAAATGGTCGAGGTCTGAAAATGCATTTACAAAATGACATGAGCAAGGGTTTATTACAAGCTGCTGTGACACTACTTCAACAACACACTGTAGGATTTTCCATCTCATTGCACCAAGCTCAGCTAAGTGGAGAGACTGGGATTTTACTGCTGAACCTCTGCTAAAATACATGAAAACTACTTCAGTATTGGAACATATGAGAATTGGCCATGAAGTTTTTCAACTGTTTTGGGAAAAAAAATATTTTGAACTAATTTACTGGATCTCAGATTTTAATTCAGCTTCATAAAGACAGAGGAATCTAATAAGCTTTCTTCTCTAACACTTTATTGCCTTAGCAATTGAAATGAGAGATTTGCAACAGCGTTACATAACATATATTTTGGAAAGTTGGATATGATTTTGAAGATTGGTAATGGGTATTTCTGAAATCACTAAAATAAATAATAAAAGAATGTTTCTATTTTAGAAAGGGAAATCCCTTGTTTTGAAATAGCCAGTATTTGCAGAGGTGCTCGTTACATGTTCAATTTAAATACAAAGAATAAGAAAGAAAGGCAAATTTTTGACATTTGAGCAAATGACTGAGAAGGTCATGTAAAGGTGCATCTGCATGTATAATAGCATATGCAAATGTTATACAAATGTGGATGTTCTTTTTTTAATAGTGGAAGAAACTTTTTTATTGAGAAGTATTTAGAATTTCTGGTCCTTTTTGCTGGACAAACATATTTAGTAGTGACTATCAACCAGAAATATTTAGTTAAGAAATAACAATATATGTTGACAAAATACTACCTTCCAGCTTAACTGGAATCTTCTTATCTTATCTAAAGATAAATAAAAATTTTAAAGCATAATGTGCTTGTAAAAACAAACAAATAATAATAATTGTCACCAAAACTTTATAGCTTCTCCCCAACCAAATCAAAATATTTGGGAAGATATTATTGCAGATGGGTAGCATCTGCCATGCCAAAGGATTAATGTACAATAATTCAGAGAAACGTTGCTTCTGGTTTGTTTGTTTTTTAGGTAAAATGCAAATCTTAATTATTGGACTGATTTTTTTATATAGTTTAATAATCAACATTTTAAATACTACTGTTCAAAGTATAGAAGTTGAGGAACCAAGTTGGAATTAAGTTATTCCATCATTGCTTTAATATACTGTAGTTCTCACTCAATCACTGGTATTTAGCCTGAAATCTCAAACAATTTTCATTATTTGGTTTATAGCAGTTGAATAAAGGGTTGGAACTTTAAATACACAATTTCCAGAGCAGAGATTTTACTATATTTACCCTGTTTTTATATTCCACTGGGATAACATCGGCTGTGGGAATTTAGGGAAACTGAAAAAAGATTGCATGCTTGATATAGCTAATCATAAGTAATTGTTTAGCTGTCCCTTTTAAAAGCATTATGAGTTGTTTGCTGTTTAGAAATGCAAAACATCTGCCAGATGTGAGTAGTTAACTGGCTC
Source organism: Laticauda laticaudata (assembly GCA_004320025.1). Taxonomy (NCBI): domain Eukaryota; kingdom Metazoa; phylum Chordata; class Lepidosauria; order Squamata; family Elapidae; genus Laticauda; species Laticauda laticaudata. Next base: position 12,956 of record BHFT01046750.1, read on the forward strand.
AGTACCTTTCTATCTTTTACCATGTTTTGGTTTCTGAGACCAGAGACATAGAAACGCCCATCTTCTGAGGCTAGCTTCTTTGGAAGACATCAAAGTTGTGAGAGAGAATTGTTCTTGGCAATCAAAAGGGCAAGTAAAAATAGGCTTAGAATGTTTACATGACTTTTTATGGGTCAGTCTTTATTACAACTGTGTTTTGTGGCCTCCAGTTGATGGAGAGCTTTGCAAAGGTTTTTGGCAAGCACAACAGCTAACATTTCCATGTGAGAAAGTGTTTACATAGACACTTTAGAACATCGTTTGTTCTAAAGTAAAATAATTAGAAAGATTATAGAAGATCCAAGCCAATCCAGGAGCTTAAGGGTGTCTGCAAAGTGTGGTCAAAAAGGTCCTTGTGATAGTGTGATACCAATAGAAAAAGTCAGAATTTCAATCATACCATCATGACTGCCATCTTAACTACTTTTTTAAAGTCATCCTCTGTGGCAGCAGTGGTGTGATTCAACTTTTTACTTTTGGTTCTGTGGGTGTGGCTTGGTGGGCTTGGAAGGGGAAGGATACTGTAAAATCTTCAGTCAGAGGTATATTTGCCGGTTCTCCGAACTTCTCAAAATTTCCGCTCCTGGTTCTCCAGAACTGGTCAGAACCTGCTGAATACTATCTCTATGTGGCAGCCCTATACATTGCTTTATATTAACAATTATTACAGTTAGTCATAATTTTGCACAATCTAGAAAAGGATGCCATGCTCAATGGTACTCTACAGATGTATTTGATTGCAGTTTTCACAATTCACAATTCCAAATTCCTGGGCTTTGTTGATTGAGGCTGATGGAAGATTTCATGGAAATTCAAAGTAGAGTAGAACCTCTGGTCACGACAATAATTAATTTCATAACTTTGGTCGCAACCCAATTTGGTTGTGACCTGAACCTAATTTTGAAAATTTGGTGCTTACCAAAAAAAAAAAAATGGTGCAGAAGGGGAAATCAGCTAAGGAAAAAAAATGTGAATTTTTTGGTTGGAATCTGATTTGGTCGTGGTCAGAAGTGTCACTGTTATGGAGAATATTTTTTGTCACACATTACTATCTCTTCTGGACATTTTCCTCAATATAACAATGGATCTTTCTTTAATTATTATTCTTTTCTGGCTCCTAGGGAACTTTGTTTTCCCATTTCATTTCAGTTGCCCCAAAGGGAAAAAAATGTCTGAAGTTTTCCCATCTCATTTTAGTCTTTCCAAAGAGAAAAAAATGCTTGAAGTTTTCCATATTGCTGTTTGTCTGTACTATATATACAATATTTTCCAAAAGGAAGAAGCCAATATCTGCTCAGCTTTTAACTTTACACTTTTAGAAAGCTGATATAGTTTAAATCTATACAAGAAATAAAGCTATATAGTTATTGTTGTTGTTGTTTTGAGGGAAAATGTTTCTCAGGAAATGTATGATAATACCTAACAAAAATGTGTGATAAGCAAACTCTAATTCAAGCAAACTCTAGTATTTATTTATTTATTTTGTCGAACTTTGCACCCCTCCAGGGCATTACTTGTGTGTATTAAGAAAAGGCATTGTTTTACTGTAAAAAAAGCCATTATTTCTTTAATATTAAATTATTTAATTAAAAATAGTTTAAAGGTATGGTGAGTGTAGCATTTTTCTTTCGTGGAAGTTTGGTTTGCTTCTGTGTTTTGCTTGTTTTAATGAATCTACTCTGTTTATCTTAAGTTAATTAGAGGAAGTTAATTAAACTGAATTGGAACTTGATTCTGTTTAGAACAAGTTGCTCACCATTGGGGGAGGGGAGAGAGAGAGAAAAAAAACTCCTTGCTCTTTTTAGTTATTCTAAATGTTAATAATCTTGGTTTAGGAGGAAACATGATTTATTCTCTTTCTCTTTTAAAACTCGTTGTAACAAGAAACAAGCAATAAGGTAGTCTGTAAAACTCAAAAGTACCAGACAATGAAATCAGCTTTTTTTTTTTGCTAGAGTTGGCAAGAAAGATATGAGAATACGATAAGGTATTGTCTGGGTGTTTAAATAGTATTGCTTTTTAATGCAATGTATTCATGAGTCACCTTGTAGTAGGTAGAATCATGAACAAGTGGCAGGGTTTCATTTCATTATTTTCCTGGAACACTACAATTTCTTATACAGTCCCAGTCTTACCATTTTATTTATGTGGATGGATTTATTTGGATTTTATTAGGGCATTGACTTCCTTTCACATTTTAGTTATTAGAAAATGGTGACCTGGACAAAATGACAGTATAATCACAGTGATTTCTTTTGTGAATGGATCTCTTGTTTACATTTAAGATTTGGATAGAAATACAACTGATCAAAAAACATTGTGTAAAAGCTATGGCATGGTTTTGGGGACCCTATGATTCACAATTTTCTGAACTTATTTAAATATAAAACCACCATGAATAATGCTTTGGACATCTTAAATCTTTGAAAGTTTCAGCCACGATAAATCTATTGACCTTTATGATTCCCAAGAACTCTAGATTTTCTTAGATGAATGCCATTTTCGCAATCTGTGAATGGGCCACTAATCAACTCAAAAGGTCTGCATTGCTTATCATATTCTCAGCCTTTTGGACTTTTGACACTGTTACTCTCACAGTCCATAATAAAGATTAAGATTTTTTTAGTCACAATGCTGCTGGCCAATAGCTTGTGCCATGCATTCAATGAAACTATGTCAATTTTATTTTATTTTTATTTTATTTCGTCAAGCGATTATAAGATAACAGGTATAAGTATAAACATAGTTATGAATATATGAAATGGGTACATATAAGAAAAATAAAAGAAACAATAGGACAGGGACGGGAGGCACGTTGGTGCGCTTATGCACGCCCCCTATAGACCTCTTAGGAAAGGGGTGAGGTCAATAGTAGACAGTCTAAAGTTAAAGTTTTTGGGGTTTGGGGAAGAAACCACAGAGTCAGGTAGAGTATTCCAGACACTGACCACTCTGTTACTGAAGTCATATTTCCTGCAACAAGTTTGGTGCAGTTTACCTTGAGTTTGTATCTATTGTATTCTCTTGTATTGTTTTGATTGAAGCTGAGGTATTCATTGACAGGTAGGACATTGCAGTATATAATTTTATGTACTATAGTTAGATCAGACGGAAGGGCATAGTTCTAGGTTGTCTAGGTTTAGAATTTCAAGTCTGGTGGCATAAGGTATTTTGCAACGAGTAGAGGAGTGGAGAACTCTTCTTCTGGACTTTCCTGGACTTTCTCAACTGTGCCAATACCAGATACATAATGCAGGTTCCATAATGCAGAGCTATGTTCGATTATTGGTCTAGCAAATGTTTTGTATGCTCTAGTTAGTAGTGTGTTTCAATGCTGAAACACATAGGAAAATCCATCGATCTCAATTTCCAAAGTTACCCCAGATACCCCTAAAGTGCAGAACAAGCATGGTACACATTATGTCATCCCAAAGAAAAACAGAAATTAGATGATGAATTAATTATGAATCTTTTGTTACTTTTTGATCACTTTCTCTCCTCTTTCTGGGGTCTCCAATGTTGTTTTTTTTAATTTTCTCTCATTCTCATCTTTATGTCTGCTTTGGGGAATTGCTTCAAAGTAGAATTGGCTTTTTCTGGGAAGTTTCAATTTACAATCAAGATGAACAGTTAGTTAACTTGATATTTTCCAGACTTGTGAAGTTCTTTGTTGTTCTGCCCAAAAATGGAGACTTTGGGCTGAAGATGTGACTTGTTTGGCACAAATTGCATAGGTGTGCTCAGTAATTTAGATTAAACATCAGGAAATACAGTCAATACTATACAGACAATTTGCCTTCAGGTAGATGTTTTGTTTTAGTCTAGTGGACTTTAAATATGAGTCTGGTAATTACATCAATTTTTTCTTCTCATAACACCTGGCCACAAAACATTGGGACTCTACTTAGATTCAAAAATTAATTCAAACAAATTTCAATGTAAATCAATATGGTCATCAATGAACAGCAATCCATTTTCTAGTTGTGTGTACATAAACCTACTGATTTAAAAGAAAATAAATAATAAAGAAACACCAACTAATCAGATATAAGCTCCACCCATCTGCAGACATATACAAAAAGTGTGCAGCCTGCACTATAATAATGAAATATTATTTTATCACTGTGATTAAAATGCTTTCTGCAGATCCTTAACTATTTTATTTAAATTGATTGGCCATCCAGCTGCAATGGAATTGATATGCTTCATAACACCCAATAATTTCTCAAGAAACAATTAAATTTCATATATATTTCTTATTTTCTTACTTCCAAGGTTTTTAGAAGAAATGTTGATCCTCCATCTCAATATATATGACAACCCAATCTGATGACTTGTCTGATGAAACCCTCCAGCAAAGCACAATAAAGTGTCATCCTCTTTCTTCATTGCTGTGGTAAGATAAAAGTACAGCCAATCAAATTACACAGGATGGATTTAAATCAGGGGTGTCAAACTTGATTTCATTGAGAGCCCCACCAGGGTTGCGTTTGATGTGGGGGGGCAGGGGTGTGTGTGGCCATGGTAGGCAGGGCTAGCTCAATGTCACTCATGTTGGGGGTGCCTGTGGTGGTGCTCTGCCCGCAAAAACTGGCTCCCAATCTCTGTTTTCAGCTGTAATGGCTTCCTGCAACCCTCTGCCAGTGAAAATGGAGCTTGGAAGGGCTGCAAGCAGCCCTTGCAAGCTCCATTTTCAGCTGCAACAAGACTGCTGCAACCTTCCACTAGCGAAAATGGAACTCGGGAGGGCAGTGGCCGTCCCGAGTTCCATTTTTCCTTGCAAATGAACCATGACCTGGTCCTTTGCTGTTTCCCAGGGCAGCCCTGTGGGCCAGTTCTGAGTCTTGAGTTTGACACCCCTGATATAAACAGATGTACACGTATTACACAAAATGTGACATAAGAAAGAACAAAGGATCTTGGTTGGTTGGTTAGTTGCTCCCCCCTTCAAAAATAGCAATTTACTTGTAATATTTACCTTAAAAATAATCTCTAAATAAAAATAAAAGCAATGTTGATTGCTTTTCTATCTTCTTTTGAATAAGAATTCATATTATTTTAGAGATAATGTCAGATATGTGTAGCAGAAGGTGAACAAGCATTAAGAGGAAAAAGTGCTGCCACAAAGCTTCACAGTAGTGCTTTCATCAGAATTTTTATTTATTTATTTATTTTGATTTGTCAATCGCTTACAAGATAATAGGTATAAGAATATAATAGTTATGAATACATGAAATGGGTACATATAAGAAAAATAATAGAAGCAGTAGGACAGGGATGGTAGGCACATTGGTGTGCTTGTGCGCGCCCCTTATAGACCTCTTAGGAAAGGGGTGAGTTCAATAGTAGACAGTCTAAGGTTAAAGTTTTGGGGGTTTGGGGAAGAAGCCACAGAGTGAGGTAGAGTATTCCAGACATTGACCATTCTGTTGCTGAAGTTGTATTTCCTGCAATCAAGTTTGGTGTGGTTAACCTTGAGTTTGCATCTATTGTTTGCTCTAGTGTTGTTATGGTTGAAGCATTAACAGGTAAGTCATTGCAATGTATGATTTTATATACCATACTTAGATCAGACTGAAGATGGTGTAATTCAAGGTTTTCTAGGTCTAGAATTTCAAGTCTGGTGGAATAAGGCATTTTGCAACGAGTAGAGGAGTGGAGAACTCTTGTTGTGAAATATTTCTAGACTTTCTCAACTGTCAATATCAGATATGTAATGTGGGTTCCAGACTGATGAGCTGTATTCAAGTATTGGTCTAGCAAATGTTTTATATGGTCTAGTTAGTGGTGTGATATTACCAGAGAAAAAGCTAAGTAGGATTAGGTTAACAACTCTTAATGCCTTTTTGGCTATGTAGTTACAGTGGGCTCTAGCACTTAGATCATTAGAGATGAGTATTCCAAGTTCCTTTATAGAGCTTGGATCATCAACAAGGTTTTGACTATTCAGCTTGTATTTTATTTTCTGATTTTTTTTGCCAATATGTAAGACAGAGCATTTATTTGTTGAGATTTGAAGTTGCCATTTGTTTGACCATTCTGATACATTGTCAAGATCTTTTTGAAGGGTAGCAGTATTGTCTGTGGTATTGAACAGCTTTACATCATCAGCGAAGAGAACACAGTTGCTCTTAATGTGAGCACAGAAGTCATTTATGTAGAGTATGAAGAGAGCTGGTCCTAGAACATTGCCTTAGGAGACACCACTATTGACAGGTTTGTGAACCAATACTTGTTGATGTCGTTGCTATTTTGTTTTAGGTGTCTTTTGTCGATGTTTCTTATCAAGGGAGATCCATTCTATGACTGCCTTGGTTCACTTGCCATCAGTTCTTCTTGCTATGTGACCAGCCCATTTCCATTTCGATTCTTTTATTCTCTTGATGATATCGTATACTTTTGTTTGTTCTCTGACCCATGTGCAAGTCTTTCTATTTCACCTTGTAATGCTGAGCGTGTGTCTTTCCATGTGTGTTTGTGCTACTCATAGCTTATATATAGTAATGGGTCTTATATACTTATAGATGTGTTGTTTGTATTTCTGTACCATCACACCAGATCAGCATCATGAGGTGATGGGAGTTGAAATTCAACACATCTACAGAGATACAAAGTTGGAAAAGAACTATCTTAAAAATTGAAAGCATCTGCCTGCTTTGCAAACCATGAAGCCACATTACATCCTGTTTTCAATCTCATGGTTCACATCCAAAACAGTGTTTTGTGTTCTTAAAAGGAATTATTCAGACAATAAAGAGGATACATCAAGGTCAATCTCATTTTTTTAAAAGTAGTTTATGAGCTGCAGATTGCTCAAGCTTACATTGCAGACTAGTTTTCTGGTCTGTAATAAACATTACTGTATCTACTGAACAAATGAATTTGTAAAAGGGGACAACAGATTAGCCCATTGGCATTGTGCCAAAGTCAATGTCAGTAACAGTGAATAGCTCAGCTTTCTTTCACTATCTTCAAATAAAATGTGTCAGTGAAAGTGAAAACTAGTTAGCAACACTACCAAAGGGTGGCTAAACGTGCATATTTTCTTGTATCTCAAATCTGTCATTAGCAGTGAATTCTGTTCTGTGTCTGCCACATGCTGGATTCTAATAGGAAGGTAAATACATGAAGATATAATAAAATGAGAAGTGGATTTTTTAGAAAATGATGGTGATAATAATGCTATCAGATCTGGTCGAAAAACTTTCTATACAGATTGTCCAATGCTGGCTTTCAATGAAAATAGACATCTTATTTTAGTGGCCAGGGAATTATATTTAATTCCAGACTAACTCTACTAGAGCTACTTTAAAGACCTATGCAGAAAATCTTGCTTGCTTAGTATGATTTTTTTTTCTCAGACATGATGTCATCTACTGAACTTTCTCTGCTGAATAAAGTAAACATGAACTATACTGACATTATGCTAAAGATTAATTAGGCTCAAATTTTTAATTTCAGAAACTCCACCTCAGCGGAGTTCTGAGTTTCAGATAATATTTGAGCATGTAGTGAAATAATTAACTTTTAAAAGATATCAGTAAATTAAAATATTAATAAAGATGGAATACACACATTTTCCCACAAGCCCCAGTGTGCTACATTGTGGTGGGGCAGGGGGGAGGGTATTCCTAGGAGGGATGAGTGAAGAAGATTGGGACTATATGCCTAGAATCTATTTCCCATCAGTGTCATCATTATCAAGGTGTGAAGGTTGTCCCAGCTGCCCAGCTAAAGCAAGCAGGCACCTATATTGGGTAGCAGTCATCATAGAAGATGCCAGAAACAGACAAACACTTTAATGAAATTGGCAAAAGCATCTATTCATACTGAACAGGAAAAGGCAGAATAGCATAACACTTAGACTTATATACCACTTCATAGTGCCTTACAGCACTCTTCAGTGATTTACAGAATTAGAATCCCAACAATCTGGGTCCTTATTTTACTGATCTCAGAAGGATGAAAGGCTGAGTCATTCTTTAAATGGCTGAGCATCGCACTCCTGGCAGTGAGCTGAATTAGACTTTGATAGCCTCATCTGCCATCATCAGGCTTCTGTATGGATGTGTGTCTCACAGCTTTTGGTTTCAAATTCGAGGCTGGCCTGTTCTGATTGGCTGGGAGTTTTGGTCTGTGTTCACTGGAC
>BHFT01046751.1:0-10942 GCA_004320025.1 Laticauda laticaudata
AAGATGATGAATGAGACTTCATCGAAACGTTGCCTAGATACTTCCAATTTTACACGGGAGAAAACCCGAATAACCACACACTTACATGTGTGCTGTTCAGCTTCCTTCGGGTATTATCCCACATCATTGTAAGTGCTTTTAAAGTTGTAGCAACGTTTCAGCAGAATCTCATCTGCCGTCATCAGGCTTCTTTATTGAGTTCGTATGTGGGACAGGCTATCACAGCCATTGGTTTTAAAGTTGAGGCTAGTCTACTGCTGTGCCAGGATGTTTTTTTCTACATCCTGATTGGCTGGGAGTTAATTTTTCAAAAATGTTACTAACCAAAGTAATTTAAAATTAAGAATTTTCATGATATTCAAATATCAAACAACACATTTTAATAGTATTTAAAAATATTAAGCTAAAAAACTAATTTTTTCTAATTGCAAGGGAAACATGTTGAATTTATTGAAATAATTTTATTCCTATAATGTGCCAAATTCAGCACCATCTCACTGGTGTTCTTTTTATTTGATTATAAATGACACTGCTGTTAAATAGGTTCATGTTTATCATCGGAAAAGTCTTCTGAGAATCAAGCATATGTCATGTCCATGTCAAAGTCTGAATCCAAGGAGGAAGCCAGACACTGACAAGGAATGGGAGTGTGGTTCTGTTGACTGTGGAGGAGGCTGGGGAAGGGAAAAGTCCAGCTGGGCAGAGCAGGGAAGAGATAGAACAAGGGAGAGGAAGTTCAGAGGAAGAACCAAGCCCACCCTCTCTTCATCCGAGGGCATGCAGGGAGGAATGGAGAAGATAACAACATTGGTTGTGTGGTTTATGGGGAGGAAAGGGCCCTGATTCCCTTCATTTGCCACAGCTGGGAAGACAATTTATAAGAAAGGCTTTGTCTTGTGTTGTCGTGGCTTATCTGTGTTCCTGGCGTCTTCCCAACCGTGTGAGTTCTGCCATGCCTTCAAGTCTGAAATTCTTGCTCCTGCCCTGCCAAACTAATTATTTCAGTTTGGCTTCTTTGGACTTTAAGTTACAATTTGTGTTGGCTATGTTTTGGACTTAATTTGCTGCAATCAAAGGCTATTTCTGGGAGAGTTTTTCTCCAGCCAGAAGGTAACCTTGGACATTGGGGAAAAAGTTGAAATAATAAAGAGACTCTTATTGGTTATCTGACTGTGTTGCCTGTGTGCCCTGGGTAATCACATATATATTTCCATAGACACCCAATACACTATTCATTCTGAAATAACTCCATTATACAAAACAGAGAAAGAAAGAAAGAACCCAGAAGCAAAAGATATTGATTCATGAGATAAAATAACAAAATATAAAAGTATTATTAAATCTATACGAACTTCATATACTATACCTTCATATATTTCTGTCTTTGCAAATTATTCTTATTTCTATGTTTTCCCCTTGATTTCATTCATTCAGCATGTTGAATATTTTTTCCTTAACTCATCCAGGGTTCATCCATTATTGTTCCATTCCTTTTACTGGACTGCAGTATGCAATTATCACCAAGCTATGGATTTATATATATCTTATAATATGATACAAATACTACATAATATCATTTCACATTTTTAACATACATTTTTGCCTTTTCAGTCATTTATAATTTGTACATTTTCCTACCAGTATTTATCAATTCTTGACTCCATAAGAAGCAACCACCAAATCTAATACAACTTTCCTATTATTTTTAGAGATACCGTTAACCAATTTTTCCTTTTCCTTGTACTTGATCATTTATTGTGTTGACCAATTACTCTTCTTACATTCCATGCCTATATACAATATACATATTGTACACACATATTGTAAAACACACACACGTGTGTGTGTGTGTGTGCGTGTGTGTAAAATTTGCTTTGTATCCTTAAGGCTCTTTGTAGTTTTATTAGTATCAAAATAAGGTCACTACTCCTTTAAAAACACTTGTTTTTTTCAAAGAGGGATAAAAATAATAATAATAAAGGTATTATTCTGCAGGACTGATTCATATGGATAGATACAGATATAGAGATATAGAGAAGAACAATGGCATATGACAGGTCAAAGAAACTAATAAGACAGGATGATAGAATGCCTAGGGTTATCTTTGTTCTTTAATCTCTTTGCAACACAACAGTGATTAACACACAAGCACTTTAACAGACAGTGCTATTAGAAGTGAAAGAGTGCTAATTGTGTTCTTCCCAATAACCTATTGATTTCTCATCAACTTTTCTGTAAGAAGCAAATAGGTAACTTGCTATCAAGGAAAACAGTAAATGAGGACAGGATTTGTATGGAAACTCTTTGTATTGGGGTTATGTAAAGATTAGTCCAAATTATTGTCCTGTAAGAATATTTAAAGAGATTTAAACTGAAAGTCATCCAAATTTATCACCTTATATAGGAAAGTCCACTAAGCAATTATACATGTAGAAATTTTATTTATGTACTATAGTTTGTTAAAAGTATATATATTTTAGTCCCCTTTAAAGTTTTAAAAATTCATATACAATACTCTATTATGCACAAGACATTTGGCACATAATTGATGTCCTTTAGATTTGTTGCTCTTCAGAGTAGACTTTATAATCCCTGTCCCAATATTGTCAACAATATCAACAAAAGTGATGTATTGATAATTTAAGAGTGGTCTGCCTACAAAGTACTTATGATATTCTATATATCTTGCAATAACAGGAGATAATATATTACAAAATTGATAGACATGAACTATTGCAATAACCATCTATGTATTCTGATGTTCACCTTCTCAAATACTAGCATGATACCTAAGGACCTAGGGACTGTGCCAGAGAAGACCTTAGCAAATACTTCTCTGAACAATGAGTGGTGGGTTGCTTCTATCTTTATCTGCATTTAAAATGCAAATAATTTGTTGACTGTCAAAGAGTCTAGTCTGAAAAAGAGATCTTGAAATTGTCTTAAACCAAAGAACCTTAAAAGAACTAGAGATTTTCATTCACAAATCAATACAGTCATTTGAGAATGCCTTGAGAGAATCAGTAAGAATGAAGTATGTCATTGCTTGCAGGAGCAAAGTAGGCCACAAAGGGATATCAGCAATGAAGTCATGTCTTGGAGAGGATTTATACAATTTATATGCAATATATTGGAATAGACCATAGATAGATAGATGATAGATACAGTAGATGATAGATAGATTTTTATCTATCCTTCACTCGGAAAAACTCTACAGTATATGCATTATTATTTCTGCCTACCGAATTTTATTATGCCTGGATCTATATTCCTAGGATTAATATCTATAGCTCTATACTTTTTAAAAACATTTTTAAAAAAAAGATAAATAGTTTTAAAAAATTGAAAAAAACATTGCTATCTGAGGTTATATTTTTTTGCTTCTGTTTTGAAATTGTAGATAATTCATAATGATCCAGCCCATATAATTAAAGGCATTTAAAGATATACAAAAGAAGTAAAAGTAATCTCCATCTGTCTTAGATAAATTTTCCCCAAAGTTAATCAGACTTTGCATCACAAACATGGACAGAGGATAACAGAGTTGGAGGTCTTTTGGTCCAATGCCCTGCACAAGGATGAGACACTATATCAGGGAGGGGATGCTATCGATTCGGCCTGGTTCTATAGAACCTGTAGCTGCAAAGAGCAGCTGACACCGAACCAGTTTGATATTTGGCCCACCAGCCAGCCTGAGCTCTAGGCTGCCCTTTATTCCCTGTTTTTCCCTCCTCGGCTGCTTTGCGCAGCACAACTGAGGTTGAAAAAGCAGGAAACAAGAGGATTTCCAAATGCTGTGCACCCGAGCACAGCGCTTGTCAGCTGTCCAGGCGGCACAGCTGATGATTTCTTTCAAATGCTGCACACATGATTGTCTGCAGTTTGGAGAACTGGCAAATCACTCCACTGGCTGGCCCTGCCCCTCTTCTCCCACTCACTCCTTACCTGGCATGCGACCCATCCAACTTGCCTGGTTTGGTAAGTTGCTATTTTTCCTTTTTTTCCCTGACAATCAGCTGTTCTGCTCTGTCGAGATTTAGATTAGCTAGAAAGTAGGAAATTCTTGGCTTTCCTATTTTCTAGCTAATCTAAAAGCAGAGCCAAACCTTCCTTAGGACTAAAGGTTTTCAGTGCAGACCCAGGTAGCCGATTGCAGATAGATAGATCTCCAAATTAATCTGTGATTCTGTGAGCCTGCCTGCTTTCCCTGCTTTTGGGTAAACGTTGCTCTTTTTTTAATAAAAAAATCAATATTTACAAACGTGGTATGTTGTGAGTTAATTTTGCAAGAAAATTTTATGTGACAGACCTAGCCGATGGCAGATAGATAGATCTCTAAGTGAATCAGTGATTCTGTGAGCAACTCAATCTGCCTGCCTGCTTTGCCTGATTTTGGGGAAAAGTTGCTCTTTTTTTTATAAAAAAAATCAATATTTATATAAATATTTATAATATTTACATACAAGCCATGTCCAGCCAGTCACATGACCACCAAGCCACACCCACAAATTAGGCAACATCCACAGAACCGGTTGTTAAGAAATTTGAATCCCACCCCTGCCCAACATCATTCTAGACAAATGGCTGTCCAGACTTTTCTTAAAAGTCTCCAGTGATGAAGCATCCACAACTTTTGAAGGCAAGCCTTTACTAATTAATTTTTGTCTCTCTTAGGAAATTTCTCCTTAGTTCTAGGTTGCTTTTCTCTTTGATTAGTTTCCATCCTAGGAAACGTCAACTTCAATAGTAAAAAAGAACTTCAAAAGCCACCAGAGTCAGAATGCACATGTAGCTCCAATCTGTATCTCCCTAGAATAGTGATCCTTACAGCTATGATGTCATGAGATCTGAAGAAAAGATACATTTAGCTTAAGAAGTAGCTGAGAGGCAGCATATTCATAGCATATTTCAAAGGTTCTTTTGTGTTCAGATCCAAAGCATAGTCTTTGTCTCTTAGAACCACTTGCAGAGAGTGGTATGAACAGGCCTATATAAATTCTTGTCCAAAATTCATTTCAAAATGGAGCAATATAACAAATATCACTAAGCCCTAAGAATCTTTGGCACCCACATTTAAAAAAAAATGGAAGAGCATAAGCGTCAAAGAGAATATATTAATATTGTAGTATGAGGGAGGCGAAAAAAAGAACGGCAGGGAAGATATATGTAGCTTTGGAAAAAAATAAAAGAGAAGCAAAAAGTGCAAAAAAAGAAAAAAGGTGAAGAAAATTAGAAAAGAGATAAAATCAATACAAAGAAGTAGCTTCTGATACTTTTCACAGCAATTATAAGTACAATTACATTTTAACCTCTTTCTCCAAAGTTTCACAATAATACGTTTCTTTCTATTATCTATTCCTTTTATTCATCAAAATCATTGACATCATAGATTCATTTTTCTCAATTTTTTACTCAAAAAGTCTGCAAAAGATTTCAATTCACCAATAAATGTACTGTCTTTCCTCTAATCACAGAAATTAATGTATCCATCTCAGCAGAATTTTGTTGCTTTCACCAAACATTCCTCCACTGTGGGTAATGTTGAATCTTTCCATATCAGCGGATATAATAATTTTACTGCAGTAATCATATATTGCAACCATTTTCCATGGCAATATACTTTTATTTCAGATTACTTTTTGGATATGGTGCTATGCAAATTAAACTAAAACCTTTGTTCATTTTTAAAAAATAAAATACGGTTAAACCTACATTACTGACAGAAAAAAAAATCCATGCTAACAAATATTTCATCATCTTATTCCATCCTGAAACGACAATTTTATTTCAAATTGGGAAGGCTGTCAATAAATTGAGATTCACTGACAGTGTAAAATTATCATTTTATTTCCTTGAACAACAGGGCAAAATATGAAATTCACATTTTCCCCCTGATTAATATGTATGTCTTGCTGTTAACATAATTCATAGTTTGCCTCTTAAAACTATATTATTAGAAGCTTTTTAGTGGATGAAACACAATAGCCTGTACAGAACTTATCAAATAGTTACATCAGACACCCACATGGGAAAGCAAAATTGCAACTTATCAGCCACTTGTTATGATGGAGTGGAATGAATGAGGTTTTAAAAAAAGGATTTTAAAACATAGGGGGAAAATCTTTTTTACAATGTGGTGTGCATGGATTGAAAATAAAATCATACTGGGTCTTCAAAAGAGCATTTGTGGAAAGGAAACAATTATCTATACGAGCTGCAAAAGTGCAGAAAAAATGTACAAATTTTACCCAAGTTAGAGAAGGAATGATTCCTACATAGTTGGCAATATTTTTGCATGTAGTATAATCTTAATACCATTTAAAGATATGTTAAAGTCTTTTCTGTTACATAGATTAGTGCCTATACAGTATGTTCAAATATGCTCTTTTTTGTCAGATCAAGTAATCTAATTGCTTGGCTTGTTGCTGATATCATGGGAATCAGCCCCATCTCAGGGTGAAGACCATCTGTTTGAAGCCACAGCCACTGTGACTGCAGGGCTGAGTAGCAGTTTCCAGACAAGCTCAGTGGGATCCCACAGATATTTATATGCTTGTTTTGGGTCTCTTGCATTCAAGATGGGTGCAATGAGGTCAAAAGCAAATACACCAAGTTCAGTACTTTTTCTCTTCTTGATAAAACATAGACAAAATGCATATGCTGTGGATTTTGCTATCTTTAAGGGTGAACTGTACAACTTTGTTTGCTTTATTTGTAAGACTACACCAACATTATCAGTACTACAAATAACAAGTGATAAAGCATTGCCAACCAGAAATGTTTGGAAAGCTTTCATTGGTTTAAATACCAAGGGTTTCTTGGAACTAAACACCATTGACTTTAGCTATTACACTGAGCTAATCAATGCCTGTTGAGTCCTTATGTTATAGGTTTAGGTTTCTTTATCAAATAAAGTTATCCTATATTTGCATGATACCATATTATAGAGACAAAAACAAAACATCCTCTTTTGTTTTTAAGCATCTGTTCTGTAAGGTTTTTTTTTTTTAAATTACTCAATCTGCAAACTTTATAGCATATCTAAGTTGAATACAGTGGAACCTGTTCCCAAATATATGTCTAGGATCAGGACACAAAAAGAAATGGAGAAGGAGGAGGAAGAAGAGGAGGAGGAGGAGGAGGAGGAGGAGGAGGAGGAGGAGGAGGAGGAGATAATTACCATAGGTTTTTGTACTTGGCATAGAAACATAGTGATAGACAGGACGGTAAGATGGAAATACATATATTAGGTGATAACATATAGAAGTATGTGTCAATGATAACTATTTTGATCTGTACATTTTTGGGATCAAAAGAATTGAAAATCAAGTTAGTGTGATGTTTGGGGAGGTTCCAATGCATAATTGTGACTATAAGCTACAAATATCAAGCCATAGAGCATAGTCAGTTCCTAGCATTCTTATAACAACTTATATAAACTTGGTGGCTTCCACCTTGATGGTGTTTTGAAGGAACTTAAAGATCTGGATCTTTTCCCAGAATTTAGCCTAGGGTAGTTGGAGCTCTTGCTGGATATATGATATATGTTTTGTATGTTTCTGGATTGTCCATCTGTTTACTATTTTATGTAGATTTTTATTTTCATACTGACTTGTTTTGTGAGCCATCCAGAGTCACTCTGGAGTTGAGTAGTGGCTAAAGTGAACAAACAAACTACTAGAGCCTCAGTTAAGCCCTTTCGCACAGTACTTTGAGGCAATGATAGACAATATGATTCCTCTCTCTTTGTGGTCTTTCAGCTATAATACTGTGGTTTGGCTGTTGGTATAATTGCAGACTTTTGGCAAGCTAATATCTGCTTTGCAGTTGCCATTAGGTTAGCCATTGGCTTAGCCTATGGCTGCAGATTTGAAGGTCAGTGCAAACAGATAAAAACCACAGCTGTCACTAGATTATATTAATAAAGTCATAATATTAACATCAATGGCTTCTTTTTTAAATCTCAGATATCAACATCTTAGAAGGACTGGTTACCAATTTCAGCATATTAATATTATTATATATTATATTAAATATATATTATAATATATTATAAACATAAACAATGTTTATGGGATCACAAACCCAAACTCTGGCTCAGATATGTAGATGACACCTTCATAATCTGGCCACATGGGAAAGAAAACTGAACAACTTCCTCACACACCTCAACAGCCTACACCCGCAAAGATACAATTCACCATGGAAAACAGAAGCCAACAATCAACTTCCCTTCTAGATGTCTTAGTATACAAAAAAGTCCAATGGCTCACTAGGACACACCATCTACCAGAAAAAAACACATACAAACCGCTATCTACATGCACTCTCACACCACCACCCAGCACAGATCAGTTCCATAGCCAAGACACTCATCTCCAGAACAAAATGCTTAACCGAATGAACAACACTTAAAAACCGAACTACCATCTCATTAATGTACTTACAGCCAAATGGATTCCCAAAAAAGATTACCCACCTAATCCAAAAAGAAACCCACAAAGCCAGACAGAGAACAAGAGAAGGGTGGCAAAGCCCTCCTCTCATATATAAAAGCACTAACAACATAATCAGCAAGATCCTCCCAAAAACAACAAACAATACAGCATTCTGCACAAACAGAAAAATATCCACCATCCTAAGAAACCCTAAGACAAAATCGAGTTAGAAAAACCAAGGGTAGTATACGAAATCCCTTGCACTGCCTGCTCCACCACATACATAGGACAAACTAACAGAAGAATTAGTGCACGCCATTGAAGAACACAAGAACTCAATCAAAAAAAAAGAAGAACTGACCTCTTCCCTGCGTCCAACACCTCAAAACCACAGGACATGAAATTGACTTAAAATACCAGAACTATCGCCAAAACCGAACACTTCAACAACAGAATAATCAGAGAAGCCATAGAGATAGAAAAAACGCCACACACAATGAATAAACAAGATGATACCTCCCGCCTACCAACCAATTGGAAACCTGCCCTCATTAATAAACGAGTACCTAACATGAAGAATGACACCAGACCACACCCACGAGTGCCACACAAGATGCTACCACCACATTTCAACGTAGAAAAAAGACTCACACCCACAGAGAAGATGAGACATGACCACGGACCAGAAGCCATACCACAGCAGCACCACTACCCACTTCAAACCCCTCTGACCCATACAAGAAGCGAACTGACACCCACCATGAAGATGTGGCACGAACCACGAACATGAAGCCAAACAACAGGATCACAGCTCACCAGCTCACCCCAGCAATAAACTAACCTAGACAACCAAGCCCACTTAAACAGACCACACCCCCAGCCAATCAGAACACAAACGCTGAGAAAACAACACTTAACAAACACATCCCCCATGACAATAGAAAAAGAACGCACGACCTACTAATCAGAACACAGCCAAACCCCCAACCAATGAGAAACACACCCCCATCCAATCAGAACACAGCCAAGCCCCCACCCAATCAAGTCACACCCCCACTAGCAGTTAAAAGGAAGAAGCAGCTGCAAGCTCACATTACTCTGAGAAGCACAGAGCCGAAGAAACAAGCCTGAAGATGATGAATGAGACTTCATCGAAACATTTGCCCAGATACTTCCAATTTTACGCGGGAGAAAACCCGAATAACCAAAGATCCACATACAAATACCCGCGAAAACCTCATAAAACATATAATATATTATTATATACCTATTCTCAGATATCAGCAATAGCTAGCAAAGCAATAACCCTTTACTTGCTGACTCTCGGTGTGACTTCATTACTTTCATTATCTCAAAACTTATAACTTTCTACCTCAAAACTATATCAAAGATTAGATAATGATGTTTCCAAATCAATTTCTTTAAAATAATTAATCTTTATCAAATGATTATTGATTTATTGTTTTTATTGATTAGTGTGATTAGAGTGTTTAGTGCATATAGTGTGATTACTGATTAGTGTAAATGATCAGTGATTCCTGTGAACTATTTGATTAGTAAAATCAGTGATTTGGTGAATTTAATTGACCAGTGTGATTTGTGAGTAATGTAATTACTTAGGCAGTTGCTTAGCAAAACTATTTGATTAGAGTGATTTGAATAATTGATAAATTGATTATTAAAATTGATTAATTTGTGTGATATTGGTGATACTAATTAAGCAATTTGTCTAAAATGATTGATTTATCATCTAATAGTATAATCATTAATTGTTAAATATCCAGTAATTTACCCATTCATTGAATTGATAGATTTAATAATTTATCATTGATTATCTAGTCAATTGATTGATAGATTTTTAGTAATAAGTAACCTTATTTTTAATTTGTTCTCTAACACATCAATTAATATTTATTAATTACCAACATCCATTAAGTAACTGTCTACCTATCACATTAACTAGCTATTGTAATTTTTTAGTGTACTATTGCCACTGACCATGCCAGCCAAAAACTCCAAACCCTCTACTACCAAACAACAACAAAAGAATAATATCTCTACCAATGGCCTCCCAGACTCCCAGACACATGTTTCAAATGTCTTGAAACCATAAATGAAAGCAAAATTAGCATCAAATGACACCTATGCGACAATCAAGCCCACCCTGCCTGCTTAAGCATAAACAAAAGCCTAGCTGATATCGTTAAAAAATAAGATACATTCTTTTGTCTGTGTCCATCATGTTTCCAAAGCTAAACAAACTGAGTACCTTGCCTGACAGAGTTGAAAGCATAGAATCATGTATTCACTCAATAGAAAAATGCTTAGCAACACGTTTTGAAACAACTATACAAGCAAGCCTAATCTCTCTTGAAAAAAAAAAAATCAAGAAGTCTTGTGAATAAAATACCTGAATTTCTCCTCTTGCTAAATATGGCTAAATTTGACATCATATTTGTCTGTGAAACATGGCTCAATGCATCTCTCCCTGACTCCATTACCAC
>BHFT01046753.1:0-10007 GCA_004320025.1 Laticauda laticaudata
GCCAGTGGCACCTAGCCTTAAGAAAACCACGAAACTCAGAGAGCACCAAGGACCCCACAGTTCAATCCTGAGCTAGAAATATTTTCTTCTCTTGGAATAGTGAGTTAACCATGTGTTGGAAGTTAAAACTCACCCCTCTACTAGAAAAATAAAATATTTTAGGATATGCTAAAAAGGCAGATTATTTCCCCTAAAAGAGAAGTGGAAACTCAGAGAGACAGAAACTCACCTCTGTTTGTTAATGGACCATTAAGGTCTGGGCTGTTCCATTCTACATAACAAAGATCTATCTCCTTCAGGCAGAGCCATTCAATTGCTCTTCACTGTACCACCCAGCAAGTGTCAACCAAACTTAGCACATAGACAACCTACAAAGCTAACTATGACCTCTGACAGCAACCAATCAGAATATTCTTCCTGTGCCCCAGGAAGTTCAAAGCCAGAGAGAGTGTAAAACCCAGGGACTCTCAGCATTTCTTCCCTTTTCTTTGCCCAAGAGCTCCAAGGCTTGTGATCCTGTTCATCAGTAAACCATCTTTCCAAACACTCTCCATGTTTCCAGAGTCTTTCTCCCCACTTGGAATTGAACCCAGATGGATATTTCTTCCAACAATTGTAATAGGAAGAAACAAATAAATTCATATTATTTGAACAGATCACCACAAGCTTATTTGGCAAACTTTTCAGTTTGTGTTAATCTTAAATGGAGGTATTTCGGAATTGATACAGAAGTCTTTGGAAAAAGAAAAAAAAAAACAATGAAGGCAAAAGTCAGACAGTATTGTCACTAAAACAAAAACAAAAAACTTTCCATTGGGCTTAAATAAAAGTAAAAGGTCTGTTGAAACGGTAATTAAGATAGTTTTGTAGCTCCTGAAATCAGAAGCTCAGAATTATAGATTTTCTCAGGAATAGATCTTCTCTTTGAAATCAAAGAAGAAAACCCCCAATAATAAGCAAAGCTTAGCCACAAAGAAGCAAAAAAAAGGGGACATAACTTTCAAAACGAATGTAGTGATGAAGAAAGAAAGGAACAAAAATGAGGCAGTAAAACTGCACTTTCTGTTGTCGGCTGCAAAGCAGTTTTCACATTAATGGCTCCTTAAAGGACATTTTCTGACACTCAAACTTTTACAATAAAATGATATTAAAATCTTGAAAAGGGTAGAAAATCCTATGGTTACTCAGCAAAAAAAAAAAAAAAGCTTGCTTTGAAAAAAAATACAAAGGAACCTGTTTGGCAGGCATACACTGCCACCTTCTGGATGTTCAATCGTGAGATGAGCCAGCCAACCCTATTATGACAGCATTGGCTTTGACTTCACACCCCATGAAGTGAATGTTCTCCTAGGGAAAGAAAAAATGCATTCCAGGTCTAAAGCAAATCTAGACTTTATCATACAAACAAAATGTCTTTTTGCCTTTCTGGATTGGCTATGAACGTAAGTCTGGATTCCATCCAGAATCCTCTTGAGCATCAGATCTCTTTGCTTGGAAGAACAGAATATGGCTTTAAAGAGCTAGGAAGATAGATGGAGTGCTCTCAAGCACCTTCAAGTATGAAAAAAATATGAAAATAATGCTTAGACTGTCGACCACCCAAAGAGTGCTAAAGCACTATGGAGGGGTATATAAGCCTAAACACTATTGTTATTGCTCTCTTTTACTGTAAATGTACAATCAGTTATCTGGAACAGTAGATCTTTGCACAAAATGTGTAAACATCATCAGAATCATCCTTGAAGGGGTGAACATCAAGAATAAGCCTTGTATGATATATCTGATGTACCTTATGATTCTTGACTCTTGACAAATGTATCTTTTCTTTGGTGCATTTGCACCAAAGACAAATTCCTTGGCCAATAAAGAATTTTATTCTATTCTGTTCTGTTCTACTCTGCTCTGCTCTGTTCTATTCTCTCCTATATTCTATTCTCTCCTGTTTTCTCCTGCTCTGCTCTACTCTACCTACTCTACTCTACGCATACAGACAGGATGTTATACAACTTGCCTCGTGGTGTAACTGGAACAATCTGGTACTGAACACCTATTCTATTCTATTCTATTCTGTTCTGTTCTGTTCTGTTCTGTTCTGTTCTGTTCTGTTCTATTCTATTCTATTCTATTCTTATTCTACTCTACTCTACTCTACTCTACTCTACTCTACTCTACCCTACCCTACCCTACCCTACCCTATCCTATCCTATCCTATCCTATCCTATCCTATCCTATCCTATCCTATCCTATATGTTCTTTTATCCAAACCTTCTGAATCTTTATTGGCATCAGATTTGGGTATCCTGCTCAGTTGTCCTTCCTACCAATGGGATCTAGCTGTTTACTGCAAAGAAAATGGGATGGGTGAGACGTATTCATGTGCCCATCTCCAAATGAAAAATAAAATGAATGATCGGGCCACTTTTGAACTTCTTCCTCTTCCCCAGCTACCATTAAGCCATAATCCTTTAGTAATTCCTCAGATTTACTTCATGGCACTCTGAAGATTTGCTCAGGAACTGTTGCCAAATGTTGCCTGAGTTCAGACTTGCTTTGCCTTACCAAGTGTCCCTTTTTAAAATTATCAGGAGGAACTAAGAGAGTCCCTTACATGTATTAGACCTAAGTGTCCTTTCTTCCCACCCATAATGCATTCTATAGTTGCTGAGTTGTTACAGCCCGATGCCAAGTATTGGCAGTTCAGTTTTCCTGCCAATAGTAGAAGGAAAGCCATGCTGTAAAACCTGAAAGTTGGCATAGCAGAATGGAAAAGCAAGCAAACAAGCAAGCAACAAACCTCCTTGAAGTCCTAGAGGAATTTGTCTTTCTGTGGGTCCCAGTCCAACTTTTATCACTGCAGTTTTCAGCTCCCTTAAGAACATTAAAGACTAGTCCAAATTGCAAGAAGTTGCCCACCCTAAGTGAGCCCAGCAGCCATCTCTTCCAACATTATCAAGGCGATCCAAGTATTTTATTTGCATAGAATCGACTGTGGGCAACCATTAGATGGCAGCAAAGAGTGATTTGCTATATCTCTTTGTTGCCATCTAGTGAACAGCTTGACTTCCTGCAGCTGATGTGCACTATTGGGAGTTAATGCTTGCAAAAAGGAGCTTTAACACTGTGCTAGTTTCCTCCTTTTCGGCTGCAGTTCATTTAAGGTTCTTTCACAAGTTGGTTTGCACATTAATGATGTTTATGTCTTGCTTTTCTTTCGGGAAGTTAGCACAGAGAATAAAATGCTATATATAGTTCAAGGTTGTCACAATCCTTTTTCTCTCCAAAACAAGAGATGATTGTTTGGATGTTTGCTTTTCATTTGGGCTGCAATGAATTAATAAAGCCAGGAATTCAACATTAATAAGCAATGTTTTCACTTTTGTTTTAAAAAAAATATTGTTTTACCACAGCTTGTGAGTGAAATATAATGTCCCCTTTCCTTTAAATACATTAAGCATCATGATGCATTAGAGATGATTGCAGCAACTACTAGTATTCCATATGATATTTATCTTTCACCTTTGCATATGATATTTATCTTTCACCTCTAGCAGCTCTGGGTTACGTTCATGGGGATTATCATATTTTAATCTTTGCAATCGCATGCGAGATAACCAAGACTAAATGTGACTGCCTTGAGATAATCTGGGGATTAGGATGACGAGCCTACATTGAAACCCAGGTCATTATAGACTGCTCCTGGGCCTCATTTAATCTCATCTGCTTGGCCACATGTAATCTATATTTCCATTAAAATTAAATCAAACTGCCCACATGATTGCAGCCTTTGACATCCCAGCAACATTTTACTTTATTTATAGACCATAATTGGCTCTATATTAATCTGCAATTGCTAGGAAAAATAAAAATAAAAATGCCTTTTTATGAGTTTCCGTAATGTTTGCAAGTCTGCAGTCTTTGTACCATGAAGGACACAGCAGAGTCCTGAACTAAAGGGTATATAATTTCAGTGTTCAGTTATTAGATAGATGACTCTGGTTAAAAGAATTAGATTTGGGGATCTTTCCCCCTAAAGATAAAATTAGACTTCTGTATTCATTTGTCAGCTGAAAAATTATATGTACACTTCATTTTGCCTCTATAGGTGGTAAGAAATGCAATTAATTAAGAACTAACATTAATAAAAGACAGCTAGCTTTCTATGAAACACATTCTGATGCACGACTGAATATGCTATGTTTTTTTATATTAAAAAATGCTATGTTAACTAGTGTATGTGTGTGTCTGTGCACGTGTGCTAACCAACCATTAGTGAGTAAACAAAGAAAGAAAGAAACAAGTGTTATTCTGAACTGAAAACAATTATCTTGCCAAATTAGATACGCTTTAGGCAAAGATGAGGATTTTTTTTGGTTTTCATAACCCAGTAATAATAGCAACCCTGCTGATTTCATTTTCATTTAAATATATTTTGTCACTGTCCTAACAGTAATGAGAAAGAAAATATGTTGTTCTTATAACTGCTGATATGAATTATGAAATATTTATTCCAGAACGACATTGTTTTATCTTCTTCTTCTTTTTTTCTCCTCTCTGGTTTATATTTCCAGGTTTTGTCAGTGCCTAAGCACTAACTAATGTTTCTCAACATTGAAGTCACTACCAGGGTATACAATAAGGCAGTGCTGGCTAACCTTTTAGGGATCCTGTGCGAAAAATTGTGTGTGTGCATGCCAGCACCCAGAAGGCCATGCATGAGTGCCCACTGAGCATGAATGCATGATCCCCACTGCTGCCCCTTACCTGCACTGTGTATGTGCGCACCACCCAGCTGATTTTTTTTGTCCTGTTTGAGGTCTTTTTTTTAGCCTCCCAGAGGCTCAAGGGAAGCCTCTGCAGCATTTGCAGGCCAAAAAATGGGCCTTCTGTTGTTTCCAGAAATACAGGAAGTGATGAAACAGGCCTGTTTTCAGCCTGCAAAGGTTGCAGAGGCTTCCCTTGAGCCTCTGGGAAGCAAAAAAAGGCCTCAAACAGGACAAAAAATCAGCTTGGAGGTGCGCACATGTGCAGTCCAGGTAAGGGGACAGTGGGGGATGTTGCACATTCATGCTCGGTGGGCACTCATATATGGCCTTCTGGGTGCTGGCATGCAAGTGGGTAAGTGCGAGCACGCACACAATTTTTGAACCTTTGTGGTGCTGTTAGAGTACAGTACTGCAGGCTATTTCTGTTGACTGCCAGTTGCCTGCAATTTGGCAGTTTGAATCTCAACAGGCCCCAGGCTGACTCTGTTCCGTCTGGAAAAACGCGAGGTAGACCGGGTTCCAACAGCAAATGTATTTATTTCATTATTTACAGCAAACAGAACAGTTTGGCTCAAGCCGCGGTAGCCTTTACACACGGCTTGCCTGCCGGCTTGTAGCCAATGACAATTACTTGACTTTGCGGCCTTTTGGCGGTTCTCCTGGATTGGTTCTTAGTGAACCAATCCCATGCAGGCCTTTCTGGCCAATCACATTTGAGACATTTGGAGTAAACCATTTTATACAGAACAGACTCAGTCTTCTGTCCTTCCAAGGTGGGTAAAATAAGGACCCAGATTGTTAGGAGCAAGAGACTGACTCTTAGACTCTGCTTAGAGACAGCTGTAAAGCATTATAAAGCAGAATATAAGATTAAGTGCTATTGCTGAATGGTTTTTGAGCTACAATGGAAATTCTACAACACTTATTAGGCTTAACCTGGACTACAGCTATGTTTTGGATGGAATTTATGAGCCAGTTATACAAATTCATGAGTGGAAGAAGGAAGTCCAGAGCTGTACATGCAATAGTGGAAGGAACAAACCCATATTCACCCAATCATAGGTTAAGAACATCAAAATTAAGTTCAAGACTGTAAACTGTTTTTTTTAAGGTCCTGTTTTTAATTCTATAATAAATATATTAGGAAACCAGAAGTGATTCATTTTTTTTTCTGTAGACTTAAACAAATACAAAGACAAAAGTTACTATAAATCAAAATTAAATCTCTAGGAAAGGGCTCTATTGTTAGCTATAGATGCAACTATTGTCATAAAAATATTAGAATCACAGGAGTATGGTTATCTTGTAGATATATGACAGAGGAAACCTAGTAATTTCTTCTATCTGCAGCAAATAAGCAAAATTATTTCTTCCTTCTTCTGAATTATCTGTTAGGACAGCAAATGGTCCCCTTATTTTCTGAAGTATCCAATGAGTTTTTTTTCTCCCATCAACAAATTAGTTTTTGGATTATCTTTCAACAGTTAGCTATAAACAAAGAAGAAGAAGAAAAAAACACTCAATTTTTTGTATTCATCAATTCTTAATGCCCTTATAACAAAAAATAAAAAATAAAATCAAGCTTGGTTGTTTTAAAGTGCAACTTATTTAATATTGCATGAGAATCTAGCAATTGTCTTTGGTGCTGCAGCAATGATGAATGATCATAAGCATTTCTTGGGCAAAAAGATAAAATTAAGAAGGCCATGAAGATAAAAAACTACTTTCCCTGTTTATCTTAGAGTCCATAATAGTCATAGGAGCTAATTGATGAAGCATCAGTGAAGTATGGTAAATTAAATGCAAAAAAAGGAACTCTGAAACCAAGAGAAATCATTAGCCACTATGTTAACAGAATAGAATAGAATAACAGAGTTGGAAGGGACCTTGGAGGTCTTCTAGTCCAACCCCCTGCTTAGGCAGGAAACATTGCACCACTTCAGACAAATGGTTATCCAATCTCTTCTTAAAAACATTCAAAGTTGGAGCATTTACAATTCTGGAGGCAAATTGTTCCACTGATTAATTGTTCTATCAAGAAATCTCTCCTTAGTTCTAGGTTAGTTTCCATCCTTTGCTTCGTGTCCTGTCTTCAGATGCTTTGGAGAATAGCTTGACTCCCTCTTCTTTGTGGCAACTCTTGAGATATTGGAACACTGCTATCATGTCACCTCCTAATCCTTCTTCTCATTAAACTATACATACCCAATTCCAGCAACTGTTTTTCATGTTTTAGCCTCCAGTCCCCTAATCATCTTTGTTACTCTTTTCTGTACTCTTTCTGGTGTCTCAACACCTTTTTTTACATCCTGGCAACCAAATCTGCATTAAATTAAGCCAATCCATTGGCTGTCTGAATTTTTTTGCAGTTGAAATCTGATGGTTCCAAGAAAAGTCAATGTTCTCTCTGATTTGTAAAAAAAAAAAGAATAAATGTTTGGGACGCGATCAACTTCTATTAGCCAAATTAGCAAAAAATGGATGTTTGCAGTGAGTTGAATCACAGTGAGACAAACTTCCTTTACATTTTTTCCTATTTATGTATAGTGTTATTTAATACACATTGAAATGCAAACACATTGAGGTGAGGAGGGAACCCTTAAAAGTATATTCAGCAAAAATGCTAAAAATCAAATCCAGGTAACCCCCACTGGCCTTTGCACAGCATCTGCCCAAAATATTGAACATCAGTTCCCCAATGGAAAGCCAAATTGGTCACTAAACATCCAAACATAATGTAGGTAGATATATAAATGATCCCACAAAAATGGTGCCAGGATTTAACCTATCATGCTCGCAATGGACAATCCTGAATAGGGTTAATTCCTCACTCAGTGTCTGACAGAGTTACATTTACATACAATTACAGAGAGTACAGTTTCCTCCCCTCAGTGTGACTATGGGGTTTCATGTCAAACTGTATATCATATCATGACCAGCTGTAAGTTGGTGTCATATACCAGTCCAGTATCTGATTTTTCTTAATATAAATGATACTGTGTTAGGTGGTTAGATGCCCTGGACGTTGGTATTTGAACATAGATCTTTTTAACATTTATATTTCATTGTGTTTTATTAATCCTGATGAAATTTTAATATATATTGCTAGAGTATATATGATGTCATATGCTAAATAAATAAAAAAAGAACAAAAGGAAATGAAACTAATATTGCATTGAAATATTGTATTGTTTTATTGAAATAAACACTTTGTTTCCATGGGAACTTGATCCACTTTTATCATTTCCAAGTGGAACTCAAACTTTCTTCCCGATATAAAGAAATAAACATATTTTCGCAGGGGGAATGGATTTTTTGCAGATAAGAAAATGTTTAACTTTCTAATCTCACGACAGCCATTTCATGAATTATTCTTTGGCCTTCCAGTTTTAAGCAAATGGAAGGAAAATGTCCCAGACGAAGTTAATCTGGGAAGATTACTCAAAAGAAAAAATGGGTATCCTCATCTTCATTTAAGGACCCCATAAACCCTTGCTGGGTGGAGTCTGGGCAACTGAATGGAGCTAGCAAAGTATTTTAATGGCGAGATGCCTTTCCTGTCACCAATGTGGGGTTTTGTTCAGCAGATATATTCTCAGTATATTCAAAGAGAGAAATATCAGCCTTTACCAAGAATAGAACTCACAGCCTCCTAATTGTGAGGCAAAAGCTTTGCCTCAAGGCCACTATATCACTTGCAGAGAAATGGGTATGTGTTCTACAAATTAAAGATTGAGAGATTATTTTCTCTTAGGATTTCCCATTTTTTTTCCTTTCTTTTACTTTTAGTTTGAGGTTAGTTTTTTTCGCTAAAGAACTTTATCTGTTCAGCTGTTTACTTTCTGTAAGCTGCTCTGTGGATACTTATGTGATGAATTTCTCTTATAGAAAAAAGCCACTTGTTCTTCAGCAAAGAATCCAAAGTGCACTGAAAGTACAGTANTCTGTGGATACTTATGTGATGAATTTCTCTTATAGAAAAAAGCCACTTGTTCTTCAGCAAAGAATCCAAAGTGAACTGAAAGTACAGTAAGAGGAAACAATTGTCCCAAATATCAGTTAAATGGATAAACATTTATGTTTATTGTTTATTATTTATATTTATTATTATGTTTATTCCAAAAAATATGTGATG
The DNA here is from genome assembly GCA_004320025.1 of Laticauda laticaudata. NCBI lineage: Eukaryota > Metazoa > Chordata > Lepidosauria > Squamata > Elapidae > Laticauda > Laticauda laticaudata. The sequence goes on from BHFT01046753.1 coordinate 8,899, forward strand.
CATATATTTTTTTTGTCTAGAAGATTTTGTAAATTTTGTATAACTGCTAAATGCTCATAGTAGTTTTGTAGGCTTTACATGATAACTGCTAAATATCCTTAATAACCCAAGCCCTTTGCAATTTTCCTCCTACTCCTGAGAAATATTTTTCTCTGTTTCCTTGGGAATACATAGAATAACTTTTTCTAATTATCTTTCTAATAACAGACTCTGGGTGTTCTGTCATCTCTGATATTCACACAAAACTCTCACTTTTTTCACAGCACACAGGGAGATATTATGAAATTGGCATCTTAAATGGAGATATGAAATAGCAGCATGAAAATCTGCAAGTCTATATAATGCCGATTGTGTGTGTGTGTGTGTGTGTGTGTGTGTGTGTCTTGAAGAGTCCTTATTAGTAAGAATGTTAATCAGGTCATATTCTATAATGATTTTTAAGTCACTAGGGCAGAAATTTCTATTGCATTACCCAGAGTTAGCTAACAGAAAGGGGAAATCATTTATCAATACATGTTCATCAAATCTGCCATGGTTATCCCATCTTATCTCATCCTATTTTGTTTATTTATTTTTGTTTTGAAGGTAAGGCAAACATTTTATTAGTTTATAGTAGGAAATACAAAAATGCAAAAACAAATAATAGGAAAAATAGAGAAGGGGAAAGGGAAAGGGTTGAAAAGAAGGGATGGAGAAAGAAAAGGCATTGACATCTGACTTCCTTTGCTTCAGTACAATAGGATAGCAACATCAAACCTCAACTTTTTACTTTTACATAATACTATAAACTGGATATTTCTATAACAGATCTAATTAGTCCAGGGGTGTCAAACTCAAGGCCCAGCAGTTGGATCTGTCCCACAAGGTGCTTAGCTCTGGCCCAGGCCACCCTGGAAACAGCAAGGGACCTGCCTGTGATACCTCTTCAAGTGAAAACAGAGCTTGCGGCCCTCCCAAGCTCCATTTTTCCTAGCAGAGGGTTTTAGGAAGCCATTGTAACCAGAAACAGAGCCTCGTATCCCATTTTTGCTGGCAAAGTGTTCAAGCTGCCACAGGCAAACCCATCAAGAGTGATGTCGAGCTGGCCACACCCATTTTGACCCTACCCA
>BHFT01046754.1:0-42070 GCA_004320025.1 Laticauda laticaudata
AAATTCCTCATTTTGGGGCAGTTTTTTAAGGGTCGGCTTATATGCGAGATTGGCTTATATGCGAGTATATACGGTACCTCAATACAAGCAATGGGGGGAAAAGAATGTCTTTAATTATGTGTATTTAAGTTTTTTCCCCCATGTGCCACCAATGTACTGTGCTTCCAATTCACATAAAATGCATAGAATAAGAAAAGAAGGACAACAAGGATAGCAAGAGATGAGTTGGTAGGTGTAGCTACTTATATAGTAAAAAACAATTACACTTCAGAGTAAGAATTTTTTTAAATACAAAATACATTTTCACTGCTTACCAGAAGACAAACTATGTCCACAGTATTTTTTCTGACTCTGGGCATGTATCTCTCTCCTTCCAATATTTTATTCTGTTTTTTATGCTCCCAACACCTGTAGCCTAAAGCAACTGCCTTATTTTGCCCAAGTGACTGCTCCTTCCTACTTCTCATATTTTCAACCATTACCCATTAATGATATCTGTTGATACTTCATTCTATCTCACAAAGAAATTAAACCTTTGAAAACTATCTCATTTCTAGCTGGTCTTTTCCTCATGTGAACAAAACATTATGTTCCAGTCACTGATTTACCATTTTCTCACATAATCATTTTATGCCTTTGAATACTTTGAATACATTACAATTTAAGAACACAGCCGATCCATTTCTAATCTGCTTCAATTTTTAATCAAGCAAAAGCTTCTGCTCACTGGACTGTGTTTTATACCTTTTGCAAAAGAGACAGATCTTGATTTTTCCAGTTCAGAAACTATTCCTTGTTGTCATGATTCTCTTATGGTCAAGGAAGTAACAAATTATATTGTCTGTCACAAACATTTATGTTAATTATTTTAAAATAAACCCCAAATAGAAAAAGTCTCTGATTACCTGTTCTGGTTCTAGCTGAATTGCTCTGTCATAGCAAGCAGTGGCATCTCTCAACAAACCAATGCTTTCATGTTCAAGAATTTGTTCTTTGAGAGATGGCTCAGCTTTCCGTAACGCACTCACTCCTTCTACGGCATCTGGTTCATGCATTGCTGCATAGAGTTTCTTTGAGTAAAGAGGAAAAACATTTGCCATCAGACACAATTCTGCCAAAAAGTCACATATGAGACTTAATTAACTTTAAAGATATCTTTGTGTTCTATCATTATATTCAAGATTTCTTCTACAATTTTAATGCACTGATAACTTTAAGGAACATTTCATTTTTCTTTTGTTTTTGCTCTGAATAATTTACTAATAAGTACTGACAATGAAACTTTCCTTTCCCAAATCATATCTGACCAAAAAATCTGATCTCAACTTTTTTCTTTCAAAAAAACTTACTAAAAATTATATGTACATGGCATCTAATTTTAAGCTTTTTTTATATGAGGGTTTTATTAGAAATAGCAATTACCCAATTAAATATCCAATTAAAGCTCTAGTATAATAAAATGAGAAAAATGACACAATATAAAATAGAAATTGAATTTTATTCTATTTTAAAACAAGTATTAAACCTGAAGAAATCCAAGATGCTTTTGAATGTCTTGTTTCTTTTCTATGATGAAAGATTCAAAGTGCATTACAGCTCTGGTGTAAGCTTTGGAGTGAAAGGAAGCCGCAGCCAATGTGTCCTGGGGTATGAGGTCAAGAAAGCGAGCTACATTTTGATATTCTTCATATTCCTCATTGGATGCTACAGATAGAGAGTTTTAAAAGAACAAATCAAAGTTCATTTTCAAAATGCTAATCTTTACTGCTGTAAGAAGGAGGCATGTAAAATATCACAGAAAACAGATCACTCATTATAGTTGGCATCCAAAACCAAATATAGGACTTTTTCACCTGGAACAGCATCACACTAGCATCCTTCCTCCACCCCAGTATTCAGAAGAAAGTAAGTCTGCATGAGTCTCATCAAATGTATTTTTTTTCTCAAGGGTCTTGCTGGGATTTTAATTTATCTTCTAATCTATTCTTAAATTTTGGAGTGTATATATGCGGACTGCACCAAAAATTTTTAAAGGTGCTTTCTAAAGACATTACAAAATTTTCTTTGAAATGTTATAGTCAGTATTTCATTGCAAATATATGGCTAGTGCATGGGTGTCCAACCTTTTGGCTTGCCTGGGTTGCTCTGAGAGAAAAGGAATTGTCTTGGGTCGCATATAACATTTTTAAACAAAAATATAGCTACATGAATTTGAAATAACTGAGAATGTTGTGAATTTTTTACATTTACTTATAAAAGCAATTTTTGTTTTAAAATATTTTTCTTCTTTATTAAAGCTTCAATACATCCTGTATTTTTCCTGCTTCTGGCCAAATAATGAAGTCCCTTCAAAGGCAATTAAAAACAGATACAAATCAGAGGTAATTCAACTGAAGCAAAATAGAATACCGACCTGATAATTCTGTAAGATCTTTATTTGGCTTGCCAGCAGCTTTTTCAACACTCAATTTTTGAAATTTATACCTTGCCCACTGTGTTAGATGATCAAGCATAGAAAACACTGTCTGGGTGCTTAAATGACTTAGATCAGATGCACTGTCTTCACATCGTCTTGTGCAGGTGTCATCATTTTTCAAAACAGCCATGATTTCTGCATAAACCTAGACAGCATGATATTTTAATTTTTTCTTGGAATTTAGATTATTATTCAAGCTGGCTCAAACTAGAAAAAGAGCTAGTTAGCACCATGAGAAACTTAGTGTGAAACACTTCCCTGCAATTCCATAAATATAATGATCTATTGTTTTGCTTTTAACAAATAATTGTTAAGTCTCTGGTAACTTCACTAAAACCAAAAATACAAACTAGCAGGTATTTCAATCCTGTCCACACTAATTGTGATATAATCCTATCAATAAGCATATACTTAAAAAAGAGTAACAAACGAAACAATTTGTTTGTGATACTTTTCTGTTGTTACAAGCCACTTTATTAATGCAATGAGTATCATATTAAATAACAGTCATGGTTTATTGCTATCTATGAATTTGTAAACATGTCTGGTTCATAAATGAGAAGGAAATTTCGAAGTATTGTTCAGAATACTTCATACTGATTCAAGTACAATGGTATGTTGAGAATAGTTACCAGGGCAAAGTTATCCTACTTTCAATTTAGCAGTCAACTATAGGTAGTCCTTGACTATGACCACAATTGAGCCCAAAATTTCTGTTGCTAAGTAAAGGCACTTGTTCAGCGAATCATTGTAATTATTAAATGAATTATGCAATCATTAAGCAAATGTAGCCTTCCCCCGTTCACTTTGCTTCTTGGAAGCTAGCTGAGAAAGTTACAAATGGTGATCACATGATACCAGATCAGTTGTACTGTCATAAATATATGCCAGTTGCTAAGCACCCACATTTTAATTATGTGACCATGGGGATGCTGCAACAGTCTTTAAGTTCAAAAATAGGTCATAAGTCACTTTTTCAGTGTTATTGTATCTTCAAATGGCCACTAAATGAGTGATTATAAGTCAAGGACTAAGTATAATATTCTTTAACTTTTTCTCTACAATAATAGCTTGAGTATATGATGATCTGAACATAGAATTAAGCTGAACAATTTAGAGATATATTGGGTTGATGTAATATCCAATGACTGACCAAATAAAGGATACAATTCAGGAGATTCTCACCTCTTGTTGATCTTCCTGACTGCATCCCAAAAGGACATATACAAGAATGTGAGGAAGAAGATAGATAGTCACTTTAAAGTCATTCTTCATAATAATACTGCAGCAATTAAAAACCTTACTGGCAAGATCATGTCGCACCTGGAACAAAGGTAACAGTTTGAATATAAAATTTTGAGGAAAAATGTGTTAAGGCTGATATAGCTGATGAAAGTTGATAGACAATACATTTTATGCAGAACATCTAATTTAATTATTGGTTATTGTTCCTACCTTTGTTATTAGATAGCCAGCCCAGCTTGCTGACCATTCTGCAAAGTTTTTGCCTAATTTACTCAAGTAAATTGGCTTCTTCATCTTAGACCAATTTATAGCCTTTTGATAACTCTTGTATCTGTAGATGGAATGTCCAGAATTTGTTAAATCACATTACCTAACAAAAACAACAATCAACCAACATTCAAGCATCAGTACTTGACCTTAAACTACTCTTGTTTGAAAAACTTTTCTAACACTCCACTGAAATCTGCATTCATCTGACCAGTCCACTTGCACTTGAATGTGATTCAAGACAAGTCTTGAAGTCTCTCGTGGAATATATTTTGTGTAATATTGAATATCAATTTAGTTATCTCTCAACAAAGTTAACCATTCTGATACTTCTCATGCTTCTATATACAATGTGGCTTTGAGTTTTGATCATCCTTGCTGTTTTCCCTGAACTTGTTTTAGTTTATTAGAATCATTCTTAAACTTACAGCAGCTGAAACTGCTCACTGATATGCTATTAAGTTATTTAAATAACAGCACAATATATGAACCAATTTATATAAAACAGGACTGTAATATTGGACAAAAATGTGTGGGTTATATAACTTCCCTTAATTATATAATTCTATTTAAAATCAGTAAAAAATATATATCTAACATTTATACAATATATAATTTGTATTGGGAATAGTCTGCTAGCTTGTTCAACTATGTAATTCAGATCTGATATGCAATTTTGTTTAAGTAAACAGTAGAGAAAGGCTATATTTAAAACTACCTTGATTTTTTTTAAAAGTTGAGGTAAAAAATTAAATTTATTTTTGATACCGGGTTTTTAAATGAGGTTCCAATATTTCCTGAATATGTTCTGGAAACATTTTCCAAAGTGCTGCGCCTGGTTCATCAGTAGACATCTCATTATGGTTATATATAGATAGCAATTCCTTAAAAAACAAAATTAAGAATCCACATTTAATTATTTTTAAGAATTATAAAAATGAAAAATTCCATTGCTGATAAATAACCAATTGAAAAGAAAAGTCTGTTTTGAGTCAAATTTGACACATGATAACTATATCAACACATATGCAGTTTTCTTACCAGGAAATGGTAAGAAAATGGTTTCTTTTTTCTAGGATACATTCTTGACTCCTTTGTCCACTCTATCCTGGAATTCCCTGCTGATCTTTCACCCAAGCCAATCTTGCTTAATGTTCCAAATAGCCAAAGTTAGTTAGATCTGTTAAGTGTTGAGGCTTTTTAGTCCAGTGAAAAGGTTCCAACCAAATTTTGACTCTATTGGCAAGGTAAAGCTCCAAAAATCTGGACAAATTATAATCACCAAGATCAAACAACAATCTATGATTGTATCTTGCTAAGAAAATTATGCTTCAAAATGGTTTATTTGCCCGTAAGAAAGAACAATAGGACTTGGGAGTTCTTTGGTTTTTGAATAAGTAACTAAGAAGCCACAGTACCATACTTTAGAATCCTGGTTTACTGTGACCATATTCTGACATCATGGTACTGAAAAGAAAACTGAATTTGTTTTTTTTAATGTTGTTTAATAAATAATAAATTAACAGAACATTAGAAAAGGATATATCCTCACCTGAATTGCATATGAAGCAGAATCTTGAGCTCGAACATTGTCAGCATAAGCAAGGAATGCTCTTGTCAATTCCATAAGTAATCCATATGCAAAATTTGAATCTTCTACACCCGCCTCAAAGCAAATGTCTTATGTTAATATTTTCATTCTCACTATCCAAGTCTAAATGCTACTGTAAATTAAAATAAAATGTGCTGGAATTCCCAATAATAATGATGCACACAATGATTTTAAGTTTTTAAAAAAACTAGTTCAGTAACAATGAAACAATGAAAATCAGAACAATCTAGCATTCTTGTGTCAAATGGATGCTTAAACAATAAGGGAGCATTGAAACAAGTAAATTATATACAACTATGGATTTTATCATTTTTTTAATACATAAAGTAGCAGACCTACCAACATTAAAAATGTCAGTGTTAGGACTACTTACTACAAACAGAAGTCCTTTTCCTTGGTTGTCACTTGTTGAGAAATCCAATCTGCCTGGATCTATAGCTCCCAATTCTCCTAAACACTCCCCAGAGAGTAACCGTACATGAGAATTCACATCCTGACAGCCAATTAGGAGGACTGTCACCAGTCGAGAAACAACTGGCTCAACAGTTTCACTATCCGTTGAATATTTTATCAGTTTCTCCTAGAAAAGGCAAAGAAAAAAAGAGTTAATAAATTATATCCACAAACACCTGTTAGCTTTCATTGAATTACCATTCTTTTGTCATTCTTTCAAATGATACAGTATTAAAAAATTAATATGAAATGTAGGAATGAAATAAAACAGCCTATTTAGGGGCATACTATGAAGTGCCTTGGAAGAATGAAGACTTGTTTGTAAATTGTTGCTTTGCTGAAAAAAAAACTTGCATTCTTTCTTGCAAGCTGTTTTCTTATCCAAGCATACCATAGAAAAAGATTTTATCAGAATGCACTGGTCAAGATTTTTATTTTATGGCAGTTTTATTTATTCAGAATGGGTCCTTTTCCCTACACCCTGAAATAACAAAATTTATTTTATCTTTGATTTGTTCCTGTTGAACCGGGTGACTCTAAGTTGCTGTAAAAATGAACATGGAGCTATTATTAAGTCCAAAAGATTATTTAATTTGATTGACAGTCTCTTTCTAGGATTTCAGGTGGATAGAGGCTTAGTACATTATTTGTTTCTGCAAATATTTTCAATTTAACATGCAAGTATTCTTCTGCATGTGATGCACGACTCTGCCCCTGAAATATACTCTCTCTCTCAGACAGTTTTACCACCGTGCACCAAGTTCACTTCTGCCTTTCATGACACTTTTTTCCCTGCCTTTAGCAAACAATGCTAATCACGCAAGGAAATACATCATATCTTGTCACTATTCTAAGATAGGAATCTATGTCTCTTGATAATCTGGACTATTTCAAATCCCTCATCATTGACTGCTGGCATGGAAAGGAAGAATTGGAAACCAGTAACTTTCAAATCCAAATTCTCAAATCAGTTTCTAAGACACTAAAAAAAGAAAAGAGAAGAATTAAGAAGATAAAATCTTTATACAATTCATCCCTGCCACAATGGGGAGTTTTAGGAAGAATTCAGGAAAACATATGGACATGATTTTACAACTATATGACTCAGTGATATTGTACTTCAGTCATTATTAGGATAGGATCTTCAGGATCTCTTTTTTTCAGCAATGCTGGCAAAAGAGTAAAACAAATCAATTGTAAGAAGATGAAGACAAGTGCTTTAAAATTTCTGTAACATAGAATTACTTCTATTTTAATTAATTAAGAATCAAGAATTAAAATGGAAGAAATGCAATTTATCTGTTTCAGATCAAGGGATGACATTATTTTCACTTACCCTAAAATTTAAAAAAATATTTTGTGTTTATACAAACTTTTGAGATTTCTTCCATGTCTAGACCAAACTTTAAACTGCCAGAATGAAACCACCCATTTGGCTTTGTTGTTGGCCAAAAATAAGTCATTATCAGTATCTGTTCTTGGTAGATTTGGCTCCATGGAAAAGAAAACCTAAACAATTTCCTAACACACCTAAACAGCACACACCCCAAAATCAAGTTCGATATGAAACGAAACAAACAAACAAACTAATTCCTAGATTACTGAATCTCAAAAAGATGCACAGCTAAGACACACAGTTACGAAGAAACACACCAACTGCTACTTAAATGCCAACCACCACACAAGCACAGATTAAACTCCTGGGCCAAACACTATTGCTAGAACCAACGCATGCAGACAAGACACACAGTAAAGACTGAACTATGCACCCTGATAGTATACTGACGCCAATGGTTCCACAAAACAAAAATACAGCTGATCCCAAACACAACTGAGATAACGGAGACCTAGAAAATGAACAGACATATTGGAACAGCTGTCCCTGCCACATAAGACGTATACAACAAAATCAGTGAAGATACTACACAGCATACAGTCAAAGATGCTTCAAACATACAGAAAAATAGCAACCACCTAGAAACCCCAACAATAAAATTGACTAGGAAAATCAAGGCATATATGAAGTCCCCTGTCGCATTCATGTCCGGCGACATACATTGACAGACAACAGAAAGCATAAGGTACCTCCGAATTGAACACAAAATGCAGTAAAAGCTGGAAGCACTGTCTTCATAGTCCAAACATAAAGCCACAGTCATAGCACTCACTTCAATGGGCACCAAACCTAGCCACTATAGAAAACCAGCACAGAATTTCAGAGAAGGCATAGAGATTGGAAAAAAAGACTGAAAGATGTAATAGAGAGATGATTCCACCAGATGTCAATTTTATTTGGAGAGCCTGCATCACAACACAAAAATCTCAACACAAGCAGGCAACTGGGCACAAACAGATCCCCGAACTCCAGCTTCAACACACCCACAGGACACCAGATGAAACCTGCTTCCCTAACAAAATGATAGCCATCCTTTTACTCGGAGTCATTAGCACTTACTAAATCCTTCCAATACAGAAACACAATGTTGCCAGCCAATCAAAGCCACAAAAGAGACAGAAGAAATTAGAAACACCAATCAAGCAGAACACAGCAAACTCTAGGACCAACAAACATAGACCAAGACTCCCAACCAATCAGGATGATCAAGAGTCTTACTATGAGTTAAGTGAATATAATATTTCAGTCTGATTTTGATTTCCACAGCTATAACATACTTGGTTTTTATATAATGTTTCCTTTAGACTGGTGAGAGCATGGATCCGAACATCAACATTTTCATGTTGGATAGCTTTCATGGATAGCTGTAACACTGTCTGCAAGTCTGTGTTCCTAGAAGTTTTCTGTATGGAAAGATAGTTGTAACTTTCATTAAGTTCTTTATTTTGCAGGGTACATGTATCATATACATATATCAAATATATTTGCATTTATAGGGAAATGCTAACACACAACTTGCAAATTTAGAGAATGTTTAAAAAGTGTACAGGTTGTATAGTGCTTAATTTGGCTAAACAGTACTTCAGAGCCTATGAAACTGGTATCTACATGCAACACTTCAAACCAAACCGATTTCTTCAGGTTCAGAAAACAGTACAAAGATGGCTGTGTGATGCTGCAAAAGGGCTGCTTTAAGGATTTACAGGCAGATGATACATTTGCATTCCCACATGCCCAAGGTAAGTTTTGCCTCAAATCTAAACCACTACACATTATCCAAGAAATCAAGTAATCTACTGAATTAAAACAACTAAACCATTTAATGAAGGGCTTTCTATTTTATATATCTCTTAGGATTTTAAAGCAGCTTAATTAATATGCCATCAATGTCAGCTTATAATGACCACATAGAGATAAGGCAGTTTACCTGTTTCCTTTTCTTGGACAGAGGAAAAAAGGACAAAATAAAAGATATGTGGACTTTCATGTATTAAGGACATAAACGATAACTGTACCGTGGTTTCCCATTTAATAATTTTTCATGAAAATAATTAATTAAATGCAGGTAGGCAAATACCCAACTTACTAAATAACAAGCTGGAGAGGGTTTTTTTCTGCCAGCATCAAAGGCCCAATAATTCATGTTATTTTCAAAGATTCATATTCAAAATATAGAAAAAGTGATACCTTCCTAGATTGCTGAAGAACTATTTGGATTTCTTTCAATTCTGGATGATCAGGTAAAAAATAAATTTCATGTAAAAAATCTTGCACTGCATCCCTAACCAATAAAAAATAACAAATAGATAAAACACATTTTTAAAGCATGCACAATATATTTTAATACACATAAATTGGAAATGGTCAAAAATATTTTTTTAATTTTGTAGAAATTACAGCTTGGGCTTTTAGACAGTCTGCCTTTATTCAAACCCATAGCAATATGTGATTTATTAAGGAATACTATTATATAATACACACATTCTCAGAAAATAACAATCTTTTCTCTTTCTCTCTCTACTGAAGGAGATATGATTTAAAAAAGAAACATTAAAAGAGAAAGGAAAAAACTGCTACGACAGGAAACACTGTATATTGTATATTGACACTGTATATTGTATATTAACACTGTATATTGATGACTGTACATTTTCCATATTTGGGGGATTTATGATATATTGTTAATGGCATTTGAAACTGAGAAAGGGACAATTTGCAATATTACTTACTACATTTATATCTTGAGAAGCTTTTGTACAATTCCAGAAAGATAGTTATACACTTAAAAATATTTTGATACCTGTTCTCAACTATAAGAAAATGGAAGATTGCTGCTGTTTCTTTTTGTTGAATATGTATAAGGGGCAAGAGAGCTACTATCACATGACTCAAAAGAGACCCAAGATGACTTTGATCCAAGCATCGTACAAAGCAATCCCAAGCCCTAAAACACAAAACAACATAGCATATACAGTATTTTTCTATATTTTTTAGCAATTAAGACATTTTAAAATCAGCCATTAAGCCAGGTGTACAATAATTTCTTTTTAATCTTATATATAAGAAGAGATAATAATAAATCAGGATTATAGTAAGTTTTCTTACTTGCAACACAGTTGTGGAAAATCTTCTTTATATCTTAGCCCTGTCCTTAGTGTTGTCATCATCTTCACTCTCACTGCGGTTATATGTTTAGGGCCCATAAGTGTCATTAAAGCCATCAAACTGTTTAAAGCCTACAGTTGAAAAAAAAATGGGGTTCAGTTAAGGTGCTAATAATTACTATAAAGGCCTCTGTGCATAGGGACTGTATCATTTGAGGGATTATCATTCTCTGGTTACATCTAATCACTTCATCAAGTCCAGCAGGAAAGGCTATAGGTCACAACTACAAAAGAGCATCATCTATATCAGAAGCCAGGAAGAGAAACTTTTCTGCTATGATGCCTGCCCTTTGAAACATCATTACCCCAGTTTGTAGATTGGCTCTCATCCTGCTGGCCCGAAGACATGGATTTGCCATCACACTTGGGAATCTATAATAATGGGAGACTTTTACAATCACCATGTTAGGTATGAAATAATGATTGACTTAGCTGCTGATTATAATTTTATTTTAAAGCAGTTTTATTGATGATTTTATTATAACTCATATCTGTTTGGGTGTTTTTTAACTGTTGTGAGCTGCTTCTAGTCCCTGAGGTGAGATTGGTAGCTATAGAAATTGAATTAATTAATTTTTAAAAATTGCAAGCAAACAGTCCTTTAAGCAGAACAACAGGTCAGGACTGACTAATTGTGGAAACAGCACTGCTTCACCCCAGCTTCTCTCTGTAAATTCAAATTGGTTTTTTTACACATAGTCAAGCACTTTAACTATTTTAACCAGACTTTAATTTTTACCAAGATTATATTCTTTGGTGCACTAGAAGTTGGGTTCTGAAGGCAGCGTACTCTGTCAGTTACTTAGGTCTCTCTTTTGTAAAAATAATCAGAAATTATGAATATACACACAAGCAAGCTTTTATATTACTAAAAGCAAATGAAATTGCAAAAAAAAAAAAAATAAGGGTTTGTCCAAACCTCATTAGTATTAACAAGAACAGCCAGAAAGAAAATACTACCTTCAAGTATTCCCTGACAAGGATTTCATTGCTAACCAAGAAAAAAAGTACTCATGTCTATTTTGTTTTCAACAAAGAATTACTCACCATTTTCTTATCTTCAATTCCAATACTAGAGCTCAACAACTGCATGTTGAAAAAGGCCAAAATGCCTAGCAATTTTGGTTGTAAATAATCAGCCTAAGTAACAATAAAACATATTGAGATATTAAAGTATTTAAAGATATAATACAAATATCTAGAAACATATTTAGCCCTTATGTATAAATTACATTTAGTACAAAATGAGGTAAAATATTCTCGTTTTCTTTCAGTGTCATCCTGACTGATGATGAAGGATAAAAAAATTAATGTCAATTCTCATGATTTACACTGTATATCTTGAATGGTATTTTTCAGGTACACTGACCACCAGGAGACACCATTTAACTGAAAAATACCGCACAAGATATATGCTGTGTAAAAATAAAGAAATTCCTCCTTCCCCTCCAAGAAGAAGCATGGAAGTCAGGTAAAAATACCTGGGAGCATGACATAAGCTAATTTATCTCTCTGCTCCAAGTGCTTAAAGTGCTTAAAGGGAGGTGAGATGAATGTACAATTCCAACAGAACTGGTCTAGGTTTATCAAACAGGTAATGCTTGCAAAAACATAATCAGGCCACATTCAGAACAAATTGCAGGTAGTCCTTGTTTAGCAACTGTCTCATTTAATGTCCATTTATATACAACAGTCATGAAAAGTAACTTTACAACCAATCCTCATATTTGCAACATTTACAGATTGTAAAGCAAAGGAAGGCTGAAATAAGATGATAAGCACTGTCACGGTTTCACATAACAACTGTTTCACTTAACAGTTGAGTTGCTGGTCTCAATTCTAACTAATAAATAATGACTTCTACTTCCTTTGAATAGTCATGTATAACTCTGTCGCATGCATAAGCACCACATCACTCAAAACTTTAATTCATGAAAGTCGCTTCTCCTTTTTAAAATATAACTGAAAAATTTCAAAACAAGAGTATAAATTAATACAAATGAAACTGTTAAGTGAAGTAGGATAAAAAAACAAGAACGAAGAAATAAAAGAGAAATCTAAAGTGTAAAAAAAAAGACAATAAAAATACAAAAGAAAAAGAAGCGGCTTCTGATTGTCTTTCGATCAGTTATAAGTATAGATTTACCTCTTTTCTGTAAAGTTATATTATGACTCTTATTTCTATAGACTACCTGATCTAATCATAAAATACACAGTTCATAAGTTCATTTTTTTTCTGTTTTACACAAAAAAGGACTACAGAAAAAGCAATTACTACCCACGTGTCTTCAATTGAGGACCTGTATACTGCACGAGTCAAAAAGAGGGCTGTGAAAATATTTACAGACCCCTCACATCCTGGACATAAACTGTTTCAACTCCTATCCTCAAAACAATGCTATAGAGCACTGCACACCAGAACAACGAGACATAAGGACAGTTTTTCCCCCAAAACCATCACTCTGTTGAACAAATAATTCCCTCAACACTGTTCAACTATTTACAAAGTGTACACTACTCTTACTGTTAATCTTCTCACCACTCCTTATCACTCATCCCCTCCCACTTGACTGTTTCCTCGTATGATTTGATTGTTGATTGTACCCTATGACTATCATTAAGTGNATTCTATTCTATTCTATTCTATTCTATTCTATACACCTCTACTAAAACATTGAACAAAAGCAATGCATCATAGTAATAAGATATAAATAGTTAACTGGGTTGCAATTGTTTATAATATATATAAATACATCAATATCTGTTAGTCAGAAAGAGTGCTACCAGACTTTGTTGTCCACCATAGATTCACATGGCTCTCCTCCTACAAAGGTTACAAGAGCTATTCCTTTCTCTCTTAAGAGGGCAGAAGAAATTACAAATTGGTATTGTTACTTACCATTTCCTCAGCTGATGTGATGTTCTTTGGTCCTTGATATGGGTCATCATTCAAAGCAAATGAAGCTAGAATTGATAATCCATTGAAGACCTGCTGATAGTGCTCCCCTAGTCGGAGCAATAATTCATTATGTAATCCCTGAAAATCCTGTCTCAGCAAACTTCCTAGTTCTATTTCTGTTTCATTCTATAAAACACCATGGGAAAAATGTATTGGCTTGAAAATTATACAAGCATATGCACAACATAAAAATATAACAATACAGCAATTCCCATTCCTGCAAATACAGGTGAGCTTCTAATTTGCTGAATGAAAACCAAGGATGGGGAAATAAATGTTTATATCATCCTTCAATGGAAGAACCTGGTCTGTAAATTACTTTTTTGTTCTGCAATCAAAAGAACAGATCTATGATTAAGGCTTGGTTCTTCCCTTGAAGATTAAGTTTATTTCAAAGAGGATCTTAGAATAACTTAAAAGTACCCAAGAGGTTTGCTGTGATTGCAGTGAGGCTCCATGACATTCATTCAATTTTCAGTACCTTCCAAAACACCATCACTCTTACTGTTCTGAACTTTCTTCTATAAAATTTAACCTTACCTTAAGATAATGAAGTGCTCGCTCCAGCTCATCCTTACTACAGAAGCAAACTAAATGAGAGAAGATGTACTTGAAATTGTTAATGAGGATCTCTCTTCGGTTTACATTTAGTTGCTTTGCTATCATTCGGATAAGTACAGAGGCTGCAGGACTAGCCTTGGCAGCAAGGTCAGGCAAAAGCACTTGTAGAATCCGCTGGAAAATAAAAAGATGGCTGTTTTGGAATGCTATACCTTCATATTAGTAAATGTACATTCATAGTTTCACTCCTAATTCAAAATGACAATGCTAAATCATTCTAAAATCTAACCCAATAAGTACTCTACATGTTGTAGAGTGCAAAACCCATCTTCTCTAGCTAACACGACCAATGAAAGTCACAATACTGAGGGCTGAGTTTTGTGTGTGGGCATCTTCAATTCTGTCTTGATTCTTGGCAACAAGTCCCTGAAGTTTTGTTGGCAAGACTTCCAGATGTACTTTGCCGCTACCTTCTTCCTAGAGTTGATAGTGTGTGAGTGTCCTCAAGTTATACAATTGGTTTTCGGCCTAAAGTGGATCTGGAACTCACTCTCCCAGTTTCTACCCTTAACCACTACAGTGAACTGGCTCTCCAATTTGAGGAAAGCAAGTTGAAAAGATCATTCTAATATAGACAACCATTTATCAGCAGCAGAAAATTTCTGAATACTTAATATTTTAAATCCATAATCATTTCTAATTAGACCACATGATTCTGCCCTAACCCAACATTTTTCATTTATTATGCTCCGCTGGGATATTTATTATTACGGACATTGTTGATTAAGGTTCACTTAATGAGAAAAGAGCAGTTTCCTATATTTGCCATGACATACGGATCTCATTACCCACATAAAAAGAAACTTTCTATGACCATGTCCTATTTTCTTTGTATCTATTTGCATATTTGTATTAGTTTTATATATTTGATATAGTAAAATGATTAATCAATAAATATTCTATTTTGTTCTGTTCCATTCCATCCCATTCACAACCTGGTTCCAAGAAACCAAACACAAGACAAAGGCAACAGCCCCCACCTTTTAAGGTTTAATCCACAAATTCTGTTTCTTCACAGATAAAAAGGCTGCTTCCAATTAATTAGCTCATGACAAGAAAGGGCCTTGCCAAATTGTTTGCCAAGGCTGCCAAAAACCTAGAGATAAGAACTAGCTTACAAGAGTTTTCAAATGCTAACTATGATGTTCATGAGGCTGAGCTTTAGAGCGTCTTTGCCTTCTGCAAAGAATGCTTCTTGAAACCTGGCTTTTATCCTCTTGAGGGAGGGGCCATTACCTTGCAGTCTTACTCTCAGGTTGCCTGTGCCGCTGTAACTGCTCTCTGCTATGATTAATCCTGCACCCATATGCACTTGGCATAGGCTCCTCAGAAACCTCATCACTGCTGCCAGCTCCCACAATCTCTGAAGGCAGCAGTCCACTCCCTAATGGTCCTGGCCCCTCATCTGAGTCCTCGCTCCCCTCTACCGTCCGCACCTGTTACTGGCTAACCACAACACAGATATGTTGTTATAGTTGATACAGTGTACAAGGGCAAGGAGATTGTGGTTATAGTCCATCCTGAGCCATGGAAGCTCACTAGATGACTTTGGGCTGGTTGTCCCTTCAGGTCAATCTGCCTCAGAAGACTGTTGTTGTAGAAGAAAATAAACCATGTTTTTATATAAGTGTTTATGAAATAAAAATGCTAAATATAAATGAGATGAACTAAGTATGTCTTTGACTTCCTGGTTTCCTATTATTTCCTTAGCTTTTTCATCCTGTCTTAAATCCCAGAAATGAGTCAAGACACCGAAGAGAGGGTTTTAAGTAATGAATCAAAGTGAGATTAAGGCAGGTGAAAGTTTACTTTCCATCTTCGGCATAAGCTATAACTGAAAGAATCCTTCATAAAACCTATGTACTTTCAAGCAAAAACTTCCCTCCATAAATCTGGGAAGAGGTCAAAGGACAGGCCAAAGGAAAACTCAACCTGAATGAGAATGGCTATAACAGAAAAGAATACAAGAGCCACAATTCAGGAATTTCACTTTGCTTAATTTTTTTCCTCTAAGATGAACCAATATACAAATCTAATAAATCTTAAATTGCCACTTACACTAAGAAAACGATTAAGGTCTGGAAAATCAAAAACATTAGCAATTTCAGATAACATGTCCAGAACCATGTCTCTTTGATGAACAATCTCTTGCTTCTGCATTTCACTGCTTTGCTGGGGAGTATTTGCAAGCAGGGCCATTTGAGTGGAGTGTAGAGATTCCGCTAAAAACTAAACAATCAGAAATGCATTTATTCTTATTTCAGTCAGTTGAAAACTAGCAATGTTAATTAGGAATAATATATTAACAAATAATTCCACCAATTTTAGAACCATTTCTTAGCTTTTGCAAGGTTACAGTTCAGCAACAAATTCTCTCCAAACCAAAACAATGTGCTTTTAACAATCCCACCTCCAAGCCATGCACTGATGGTAAAAGCACACAAAGTCTTCAATGTACTTGAATTTAATATTGTTTTGGATGAGAGCAAGAATAATTTTACCAATCACAAAAATGAGTTTCTTCTGAAACAAGGAAATATGTACCAAGACATTCTGGGTCCACAGGGTACAAATCAGAAGCTTGCAAATAGATATGAACAAAAGAGCACCCACCCATTCTTGCTCCACAGAAGTTGTAGCAGAAACGTGAAGCAATTATATCCCCCCATAATTCTAATTATCTTTTAAGCCACCTAAAAGAGTAGTTATCATCATATCCCAGGGCAGCATTGCTGTGCATTCTAAAACTTTCATAACTGAACTTCAATTAATGACCCCAGGTTCTATTATGAAGGTTACAAAATTACTCCACTTAGTCCACATGATCACATTATCCTACTTGACTTCTTTCTTTCCAAACTAAAAGAGAGAAGTGTTTTCAGTGACTTCATATTTTTAGTTCCTCTTTTCTCTAGATTTCTCAGCTCTTAATATCCTGGCATAAGTGAAAATTATATTTAGTATTCCAAGTTTGATAATGCTACCTGCTTTTTATTTGCTGTCAACTTCTTTTTTGCAGCTATATAATGGCCCAACATACCACTGGGCAATCTATCATAGCTCAAAATCCCTTACATATTTAGTCAGTTTTCACTAGCTCAAAACACACAAATGAATGGGAAAGTTAGGATGCTTTTACAGCAATTCACACTTGCTTAAACAGAACCACATTTGCCAATATGACAACTCTAATAAAATGGAACTTTGAGAAAATGCTTGTCTCAGAATTTGTTGCATTGGAGTTTGTTACTTGAAACACTGACATTAATGCTCATATTTGTTTAGGTAGTGCTTGCCTTATGACCATTTGTTCAAATACAGTTCAAAGCTACAACAGCTTTGGAAAAAGTGAACCATAATCTGTATTTGCACTTACAACTGTTACACTACCCGCAAGTCACATGATCACAATTTGGGTGCTTGGCAATGAGCTCACATTTATAATCAGTTGCAGTTTCCTATGATCATCTGACACAAAAAAGATCCATGAGAAAGCAAGATTCACTTAATCACATTATTTGCTTAACGACTGGCATAACAATTTATCACAAAATGGGATCTGGTTCAACCTCAGTGACTTGTAATCAAAATTACAGTCCAATTGCAATTGTAAATTGAGGCCACCTGTATTAGCAAATAGGTCAAGAGAAAACCCAATTGCCTCTTGTCCTTATCCACTGATAAATTTGAGTAAATATGGGAAAATAAGTAATGGATACTGTTCACTTTAACAATAATAGTATCCTATGATCACATGATCACTATTTGCAAGCTTCTCTGCCAACTTCCCACCAAAATCAAAGGAGAAGCTGGCAGGAAAGGTTGCAAGTGACTCACATCATCCCCTCCCCCCTCCACAGCAGCAGCAGCCATGCTTGGCCCTACTCACGTTTGCACAAATTTTGGCGATTCTCACCTGACAGATGGGTTTCTTGTACTGACTGAAAAAAGCCTGCAGTTTTACAGACTTGGCAGAAGCCAGCATTCTGATTTCTGTATATGCTGATCCTGCCACAGATGCTGACTTGGATAATAAACAATGCAGTAGGTGCAACAAGGCAAAACGTACCAAATCTCCTGTTGCTGACCTAATAGAGGATAATACTAATCAACATTAAGGAAGTGTAATGTTAACATACAAGATAATACATAGGAAAACAAAACATACTAACTTATCCACATACATAACAGCTAAACATTTCATTTCTTCAGCAACTAAAGTGAGACTGCTTTTATTCAGTAAATACTATCAATAATCAACCATTTTCCATGTAAGGTCTTCTTTGGGTGAAATATTTATAAATGTAGCAAAAGAAATATATTAAGACGCATCACCTTCCAATATCTCCTGTAGTGAGAATCAGTGTATCTTTCAGCTCATTATTCCTTGACATTTTTGCATTTGTATAAGCCTCTTTCATTCTGGAAACAAACAGCTGAAGGGGAAAATAAAAAAGTATTATAGTCATTGCTGAAATATAACGTAATGCTTTGCTATCTCTAAATACACAATAAATTCACCTCTTTGATGAATTCTTCCTCAGAGTCTGAAGCATTTAATATATATTTGATGTGACTACTAAAGGCCACTCTAACATTTTTATCTGGATCTTCCAACAGCTTTAAGAAAGCTCCAACAACAGTTTTTACATTCAATGCATCATTTCTAAAGTCCAAATGTTTGCACAGTAAAGGAATGTTCTTTATTAAATCTAAAATAGGATAAAAGAGAAATAAAAGCACACTCCATTTTTAAAATATCATTTTAAACAAAATATTATTCATAAAGGGATTAAATAACATTCATTTCTGTTTATCAGGTTAACCTACAATTTATTTCTTGAGGTTTACATCTCCAAACCCAGATAATAAATACATAACATTAAATGTTAAACTGACCATATTGTCCCATCTCATTTATTTTTTCCCAGAATTTCCCAGAGTCAATATGCAGCATCAGGTCCTGGTACTTTTCCCTGTGTTATATTTTGAGGCAAAGATATATTGCCCTTTTCACTTTCTGTGACTAAATCCTATACATGAAGAGCATCACAGATCATTCTTGTGGGAGAGGGAGGGGGAAGAGAAGGAGGCGAAGGAAATTGATTCACTCCAGCAATTCATCATTGAAACATGGGAGGCAAGCTTTTGTTTTTCCTACAATAGCAGCACTGATTATATTGAAAAGCGGCCACATCTCCTATACTTCCAAAAACTCATTTTGGAGACCTCAGTATTACCATAGAGATTGCTGATCTCAATTGGCAAAAGTTGATTTTTCAAATCAGAAACTTGCCATATATCATGAATAACCATTTCTATCAACCTTTTGGTACAGAAGAACAAATGCAGGTAACAAACATGTTCTTGCAGGTAACAAACATGATACACTTTTGTCATACTGTGGAAAAACAGTCTCCCAGGAGTCAGTATGAGCTCTCCTTCAGTTTTGTTTTCTTCCCTCCACCAAGATATTAATACATCTCTATTCCAACCATAAAAAGAGGTTCTTCTGCTCTTGGGTGTGGTGGTCTGGGTCGAGAGGGGAGTTTGCATTTGTGAATCGGAGAGAAGGCTGCATGTGACACAAGAGGAAAAGAGCAGGATAATTTGCCTTGGTGTAGCGTGTAACTGGTGATATGGAAAAAGTGGGCATAGAATCTGGTGTACAAGCAGCCAAAGGCTAAGTGGTAAGCAGCAGCCAATTGGTAACAAAGACTAAGGAACTTAGAAATGTTGAAGTCTTTGCAGCAGCATATGAAGGAAGCAAACAGGTACTTTTCTTAGCATTTGTCCCACATGATTGCATGTTCACTTGTTTTGCACTGCCCTCACTTAGTTCTTACAGTGCAGTAATCAATGTATGATGCAAAAAAGTTTTGTTTATCAGCCAACTGCACAGATTAGAATTGAGAGGGAGTGCCTGGCCCAAGATTACTTCTTTGGTTTATGTATCTAAGGGAAGACTAAAACCAGGGGTTCCCTAATCTAATAGTTTAATTGCTATACTACACTGGCTCTTCTAAAAAAAAGGAAACAGTGCTTGGCTGAAAGATCCAAACAAGCCAGTCAGCCACAAAATCAGTCAAAATTCTTGGGTGGTCAAACATTGATTATAACCTAGGCTGAAGATTTTCCTGTAAACTTGGGAAAGCAGTGAAAAATAGGGCTAATTAAACATTGTAATTTAAACTGATTTAAGCAATTCAGCCCTGCTGCAAAAAAAGAAGGGGGGGAGGGAGGAAAAATGAAACTATATACATGACTTCTTAGAATTATATAAATCAGGGATCACCAAGCCCTGAGCTGCAGCCCACCACTGGGCTGTGAACTGTTTAGAACCAAGCCGCGGAAGTGGCAAGCAAGTATGCGTGCAGAACCTTTCTCTCTTCTACTCCCCATCCTGCTGGTCCACAAAGCTGAAAAGGTTAGGGAATTCCAATATATGTAACAAGTATAGACACATAGGTAGGTATCTAAGATTTAGAAACAGTTACCAATTTTGTTGAAATTTTTTTTGTTTTTATAAAATAAATCCTCCCCTACAGGAAAAGGAATCAGGGGGACGACCCTTACTCTTTCACCCAGATTTCAGGCTATTTTACTTTCTGTGTTTGGGGACTCTAGGGATTGAAGTTGGCACTTCTTGAAAGCAAAGCATAGGCTCTATCATTGAGCAACAACACCTCAGATACACTGAAGTGCTGTTCGTCAAAACCAAGATGCTGGAAAAGGGTGTAAGTATTAGGATGTCTGCGAAAAATCTAGGGTTTCCAGAAGTAAAAAGAGAAAAAAAGTTGTAAGTGTAGACTCACCCACAACCCAAACATAACCTATTGAGGAATGTTCCATGCCCACAGAATGATTACTGTGTAAGGAATGCAAAAGACTGGGTGGAGTGATGGAATGAGATTCTGTACAGCAAACATGGTTGATTATAGTAGTGAATAGGACCTCTCCCATTCTATAAATGCTTGCTTATTAAAGAAGGAAGTATGTATGTAATAACATTAAGTTAGGAGAAGAAAGAACAATAAAAGTATGTTTTAAGTAACTTACCAAGCTTTACTGGACTTGGTATATTGTTTTCAATAAGATATAAAAAAGGTTTAAACACATCAGCTTTCACTGCATGCTTTTCTCCTTCAGAAGTAACAATAAATCTACTACAGAGGATATTGTTAATTTTCAACTGGTTACCAAGTTCAGCTGAGGGTGGCCTTAAATTAAAGCTGCCAGAAAGACAACAAGCT
Organism: Laticauda laticaudata; assembly: GCA_004320025.1. NCBI lineage: Eukaryota > Metazoa > Chordata > Lepidosauria > Squamata > Elapidae > Laticauda > Laticauda laticaudata. The sequence continues at coordinate 21,447 of BHFT01046754.1, forward strand.
AGATCTCCAATGATACCAGCATAAGCCTTCTGAACTAGTAAAGATTCGTCCTGTATGTGATCTCTGGAATAAAAATAAAAGAAGTTTCAATTGTAATTTTCTGCATGATTGTATGTCAGTTTTCAAATGATTAAATCTTACTTGTCAGAATATGTAGAAATATTATGCAGTGCTTTTACTCCCTTTTTCCTCAACCACAGTTTCCTGAAACATCTGAACTATAAAACGAATACCCTTCAAATATATTAAACTGGTTTGGTACAGTGATTTAAATATTAAGTCTTGGTGGTCTGTTGCCACAAAAGGTATTTAAAGAGGATCTGCAGTGAAAAAAAGGTAGAGAACCACTGGTTCTGAACACTGTATGACATATCTTAGTCTAATACTGCTTTCGGTACTTTTACTTGTTTAGAAAGCAATAGTTATAGTTTCCTAGTTAGATTACAAGGTTCCTGGCAGCTATAGGTAGGTTTTTCTGCCAATACAATTGCATATATGCAGCAATGTATATAATTCTCTTAAACACATGCCTGTTACACATGCATGCTGGATTTTAAATTTTAACAGATCTTTGCTCTTTCATTTCTTAAGCCTGCAGAATCCTTCCCTTAGGAAATTCCTTGGAAGATTCATTTTTTAAAATCCTTTCTTTATATTCCCTTTTTGAAATAAAAAATAGATAAATGAGGTGACAAATAATTTAGTAAAAACTTACTGTAGCTTATCTAGCTTTTATGATAAAAGATGAGAGAAAATCTTTCTCACAGCTACTGAAAGTATTGGAGAGTAGAAAGTGACTTGGTATTTTTACTTATAACTCAAAACAGATTAGTATCAAAAAATAATCTGATATGCTATCAGAAGTTAATGCAGATCTGTCCATAATTTCTCAGACAATGCCTCCCAAATGTTATATAGATCCCATAGTAAATCTAAATAGAAACATCATTTTCCCTGAATAAGAAATATAGGCAACAGGCCTTGAGTCCAGTTCCCCGCCCTAGCCCTCACAGTAGATTAAAATTGCCTGTCTTCAAAAGGAAGCTGTGATATGGCCATTCTTCTGCTACTACATTCATCATATCTTATTGTATTTACCAACATTCTTCTTTACCACAGGTTTATTTGGAATTATCAAGTAGTACCTACAAAAGACATGTGGGCAATGTGGTGCAGACTTCTATGCCTAACTTGTGGAGTAAAATAGGAAAGCCTTTAATACAACTAGTCCTGACAGCTTCATGGGGACTCTGAAGTGCGTGCTGATACACAGTATTCCTCCAATTCAAATGCAATCTCTTTGGAAGCAGAGAAAGAAGAAACACAGAATTTGAACGAATTTCTGGTGCTAAAGGAAAAGATAAAGAAAACCGATGAATTTAATGTTGATTCTTGCAAACATATTTTGTTCTCTGAATCATTGAAAATTAAAGACCACCATGACATACTATTAGAGATCTATAAACATTACAGCTAATATTTTAAGAATATGTTATTAGTTTAAACTATACAAATAAAACATATTATACCAGTGTACTTTCTGCAATTCTCTGGTGTTTTAATTCTGCATTCATACTAGAAATTTTTTTCTAAATATTTCTAAATATGTATCTTATTGAATAGCATTAACTTTTGATTGTTTAGATTACATCTCCATCTTCCACAGGTGTCGCTGATGTTCATCCATGATCAGGCCTTATTTGTGGCATCCTGACTTTGAAATACTATATTTAAAGGGGTTGCCCAAAAACATTCATAACTTCAAAGTGATAGGTAAAGGACTGTTTAGACTAGTTTCTTAAATGTAGTCCAAGTTCCCCTACAGGTCCTCCAATGTCGTCTTAGGGGTTGGAGAAGTCAAAATTATTTGCCGGATGTGGAAAAAAAATCAAATATTTTAATATTTTTATTGTTTTAACATTTTTATTTTACAGGGATTTTCCAAGAAAAATATTTGTTAATATTTTGATATTGATTTGATATTTAATATTGATTTGATATTGTTATTTTTCACAATTCAATAAATAACAATTCAATAAATACATTGATTTTAATATTTTATGTAGTAAATACCAGTATAATTCATACAGCCAAAACCTCTTTTGGAGGTCCATCATGATTTTTAAAAGTGGGAAGGAGTCTTGAGAGCAAAACATTTAAGAAATATTTAGATTAAATAAAAGCAATTTGCAAAAAAAAAAATCATCTCTTAAGACACTAAGGAGACAGAGCAATTCAAACATGAAAAATAAATTAAATTTCAAATATGATAAGAATTGTTTACTTACTAAAATGGCTTGCTAGCTGTTGACTCAAGGCCAAAAGATCCAAATTAAGACCAGGAAGCATGGAAGGAAAGTCATCTAAATGGCTGGAAATCCATGGCAAAGACAGTATACCAAACAAGTTGTCAAACACGTCATCGTTAAACTGGAATTTAACTTTTAGGTGGTAGAAAAAATGTACACACACTTTTACTGAGATGACTTACAAGAGGTAAATGCATTAGACAAGAGAACAGCATCAGATCATTTTAACTTCATGGGGAGACTTTATTTTTGTGACAAGATTCATACTATTAAAAATGAAATTCTGAGGATATGTAAATTGTATTTTATCAGGTACTGAATTAATGCTATGCTCCACAATAAATCAAGCTATTGGGAGAATTAAGGTAAAGCCTCCCTCAAGTCAAGATTGAGTTCTGGTGATTAGTTGAATACATGAATGTAGGGGTTCTGGCACCAGTATGGCAATATGGAAGTGGTTTGTCATTCCCGTTTTAGGTGGCGGAATGGGCAGACGCTATAATCTGCCACAATGTTTCTAGAATAACTTAATGCATACTTTCCAGTATCCTATCCAAGACCTGGTACAGACATGGCTTGAATACCCTGATATTCTTTTCCTTTTTGTGTCTTTTTAAATTTTCTGCAGATGCCCTTGGAAATTCAATACCATACAAATATGTTGGAAAAGCAGCTTATTCATTTTCCATCATCAATATGGGTATTTTTGCTTTTTAAGGTATTTAAAAAAGATATCTCACCTTGCATATAAAGGAAGGCATCAATTATTTTCACCACTTTTTCAATGACTGCCTCCAGGTCAGTTACCAGTGAAGCAGGATCCAGAAGCTTCCAACAAACTCTAATTGCTCTCATGGTAAATTCTGAAGAAATCCATATTAACTGGATGTGTTCTTTTGATTCTGAAGCATTACCATTTTCATGACTATATAATTTACACACATGAGCAACTTGATGATCTGCTCTATTAAGAAAAAAATAAAACTAGTCACTGAAAAAGTTTAATGAATAACATTTTTCATTTTTCAGAAATGGAGATCAAAAATTGACTCAGCAAGCAACCCGATGAAATCTACTGTTCATCAAGATTTTTAAAACACTATTTCTATCAAGTCATATATTTCTTGACACCATCAAGTTGTACAATTCTTGACTACCACATCATGCTTTTTTATAAAAAGAAATACTGGCCTAGCAGTAAGCAGTGAGCAAGTTTCTAGAGAGCCCCTAGTTGGTAAAACAGTTGCCATTATAACTCCATGCTTCCTCCACCCCAAGCTTAACTGAAGTAATAGCATGTGGGTATTTTCAAAAACAATTTCAGAAATATCTTCAGATATTTATGTAAAGCTCAAATAAAGAAGAAACTGATTTTAATTCTTTCACCTGTTGAAATCTTCTGTAGAATGGACTGTACACATTGCAGCCAGTTGAGCTATTAAAACAATTCCTTCTATAGCTTGCAGAACTTCCACCGGAAGGTTGTCTTGTTCCAAAAGCGACAAAAGAGAATCTGCCCTTTGGCATATGAAATTCCACAACTTGCTTTTCATTTTCATGTTCATGATATGGGGCCTATGAATCAACATTTTAGAAACCATTTTAGAGCATTTGTGGTAAGTGTACTATAAAACTAAAATGAAATAAAATATCCCGAAATAGTGAAACTAGATGAAGGCTGTTTTAAATCTTTCATTTTGAAAGAAACGTGTTTAAGGAAACAAAATATACATAGTAATAACAGATAACCTTATATAATGCTGTTACGTATAAAAGAATGGTGGATTTAATTGTCTTGATTTTAGGTTTACCTTTAAGTATATTTAGATTTTTTGTTTCTTTATGGAATACATGTGATGAAAATAAAAACTGCAGGCAGAATTAGAAAATTATGAAACTCCTTGGAAATCATGATAGGAGTTTGACTCAATTTTTAGCCATTGTTCTATCATATTTCTTACAGTAAAAGCTCCTGGATGCATTAAGAAAAAGTTGGGACAGAGATAACATTTTGACCTATATTTACATGAGAAATTTATATTATACGGTAGGATAATAAATTTGAAAATATCAGTTAATTCCTTTTTATGTGTTGGGACACTTAAGGATTTTTATTTTATTGCTTCCTTTGAGTCAGTTTTTGACTCCTGATGACAACTAGACAAGTCTCTGCAGTTTTCTTGACAAGGTTTTTCAGAAGTAGTTTACCACTGCATTCTTCCTGGGGCTGGGAGTAACTGAACCAATGTTATTTAGCTGGCTTTGTGCCTCATGTAAAATTATAACTCATGTTTTGTGGTTTTTAACCTGATGCCTTAACCACCACAACAAACTAGATTTCCAAGGACAGTTATAGATGCTAATATTTTAAATCAAAGTACTACCAGTCAAATCTCAAGTCATCTGAATTCCTGAAGCTGGAATGTGGATTTTACATACAAACAAAACCTTTTTTGATGGAGCAGTTTTATCCAGGTGCATTAGTGATGTACAAAATCCTGAATTATTATCAGTATTAGAATATGATTTAAATAATCCAGGTTAATTTTAAAATATTAGTTATTTTTCAAGAACTCTGGTATAAGAAACTAAAATATGACAAAGATTCTTTAAAAATATGAAATGTATTTCTTTTAAAGTTAATACAAAATAAATTTTACAGAAATGTTAACAATTAAGTGGTTTATGAATATTTAAAAACAAATGCACTGCTTGGAATGAAACAACAACGGTTTATCAAGAACAGCTCATACCAAAGCAATTTCATCTTCCTTTTGGTAGAATGATGAATTTACTTGACCATTGGAATACAGTAGTTATAGCTTAAGTTCAGCAATATTTGATAGTGTCCTGAAATCCTAGTAGAGAAGATGCAAAATGTGAACTTAACTGTGTTCACAAATACAGTTGTCTGAAAAATTATATGTAACAAGGGTACACCAAATTGGGAGATACCAAAAAGTGTACAACAGAACTTTGTACAACATTTATAAAAGACTTGGTTGAGAGATTAGAAACTATGTTTATCAAATCTGCAGATACTCTAGTGCAGGGGTTCCCAAACTTGGCAACTTTAAGACTTGCGGTCTTCAGCTCCCAGAATTTTGGAAGTTGAAGTCCACAAGTCTTAAAGTTGCCAAGTTTAGAGACCTCTGCTCTGGTGGGCATGACATAATCTTAGAGAACAGTGTTAAGATTCGGAAGGAACTAGACACTAGAAGCATATTCAAAATAGATCTGAAAATAAGATTTGTTCTTAACAGCTACCATTTACTTACTTTGGTGATGCTAACTTTTTAGGATGTTTTAAGGATAGACATAAACGAAGCCTTTTTTGTGGGACATCATCACTACTGCTACTACTTCCCCCATCAGTATCGGAAGTCTCTGGATAACAGCTACACTGCAGCTCCTGGATGATTTCTGCTGCCACAATCTTCAACACTACATAGAGTGGACTCAGCAGATACTTTATCAAAAAGAAGAAATTATACTATATAACGTCTTCATAAAATCCATAGATATTTAAATAGGATTAAAAAGTCATAAAATCTCATATATACTTCCTTGTAATTACTGGATTATGTATACAAACAGGTTTATTCATTTAAAAGTTTTAAGCTAAATACATATCAACCAATTATAAACTCTACTAAATCAGTATTCTATTCTGAGGTTACACTGTAAACTCATTAATTTAAACCACTGAAATGTTTAACTTAGTCTTGTTTGTGTCGGTACAGAAAGCAGAAGCTACTGCCACAAAACCTGATGGCATTAGTCTTTGGAGAAAATGAGCTTCTACTTAATACTAAATCTAATAATTTCCTCAAAATAATTATCTCTTAATTTGTCAGCATTTTGTGGCAAACATTTGTTAACCTTTTAATAACACTTACCTCTTGTTCTACCTGGCATCCAATTGCTGAGATGAAAAATCTGCAAATATGGTTAATATAGGTATTTCTAACTGGAACAGCAGATTCATATCCAGCTGGCACATACATCAAGAAATACTGTAGCACGTGACATAATACTTCTTTTATCTTCATAGACTGGAGAAACCTGAGTACATCAGCTTCAAACAATGCATGAAGTTTTTCCAGCAGTATGTTTAGATAAATTGGTTCAAAAGTCTCATGGGAATTAATTTGAAAAGGAAATAAAGTTCTCACTAATATTAAGAGGGGCTCTTCATATAATTCCAGCTCTGTAGAATCCATTACAGGAATGGACTGCAAAATTCCAAATAAAAATGAGAAGAAATTATTGGCTAGGTCTTCTGGAAGTCCTCCAAGTTCTACGAGTTCTGTTAAAAATACCATACTCAAATTTTTAACTTTAGGACTACCATAGTCCAAAAGGGAGCACCCTATTCCAAAAAGGATAATATCTTGTGGTTTGAAAAACATGTAAGAAACTATATGGGTAAGAATCCTTATTGAAGTCATTTCCAAGCATTCTACATTATTCATTCCATTTAACTGTAGTTTGACAGAACTTAAATTGCCCAGATTTACAGTGGAATTGCAAGAAAATCTGCTCACAATCGCAGGCCATGACAAAATCCTTTCTATATTTTTTTCATGAATTGAAATCAGATCTTGAAGGAGATACAGCAGTTCTTTTGTTACCAAGTTAAACAAGACACAGTTCTTGACTTTGAAAAGGCAGAGTAAAGAACAAATGACATTACTAATGTTCTCATGTAAAATGTGGCAGTTTGGACTAGCAGAAATTCTCAAAAGTCTTGCTATTATCCAATTGCTGAATTCTAAAGAAAAGAAAACAGAAACATTATGATCATATATGAGGCTAAAAAAAATCCAGAGGTAAGTGTTTCTTTTTAAAACTTCTTTCTGACACCTATTGATTTTTTGGATTTTTGCAGATCATATCTGGTAGCTTAATTAATTGTGCTATTTCCCTTTCCATTCATTTGTAATTCATATTCATTCTACAAGATTAAAGAATTTCTAAGGGAAATTGGAAATAGATATAAGGTAAGCAAAGGAAGTCAATTTGTGCAAACGTGGATGTTAATATTTATAAAATGTATTTAACTTGACATTTTAGAAGGATATCAATCATTTCAGAGTATATATGAGATTAAAGAAGAGTGTCCTTTTCAGCTAAATTTTTGTTTATTTATGGCCTAATATAAAATATATAATTCACATTTCAATCTGTTATAATTTGTTGAATTATAGATCCGATCGATGTGTTTCAAAAAACTCACCAATACAGCTGGAATCTGTGTCATTTTGCTGATCAGGTCCAGTTCCATTTACAAACACAAGTGGAGATGATTTCATGATATGGAGAATGAAGTCAAGCAACATTACAGAACTTGGCTGAGATTCAGTCTTCTTCATAAGTTCCAGAGCCACTAAAAAGATAGCATAATCTAAACAGGAAGTTCAAAACCTATTTCCTATTTCAAGAAAAATGTGGTATTCCTTGGATCGCTACAACATGTCTGTACAATTCCTTGAAGTTAAATGTTTTGTTTCGTGTATACTATACTGCTTCTTTTCCTCAAAAAAATCATATAGGAAAATAAAATACAGGTAGCCCTTGACTTACAATCACAACTGAGACCAGAATTTTTTGTCACTGCATGAAGTGGTTATTAAGGAAGATATGTGACACTTTTGGTCAACAACTGGCACCTGGAATTGCAGTTGTTAAGCAATCTCCCAGGTTGCTAAGTGGATAGAGCAAAAGAGTTCCTGCTGGAAGGACTCAGCCCCAAGACACCTGAATCCTGCTGGGGTTGAATCCCTTTGACAGGCAGCTGTTTTGCTCTAAAGAGGGCTCTTATGTCTAGGGCCCCATGCTGCAAACACTTCATTCCAAAATCCTGTGTGGATTCAGGACAGACCTTTTTGTGTCAGTTGCCAGACTAGAGAGAATCTTCCAGGCAGGCAGCAATGGTTTGTGGCCTTCCTTACCTCAATGACTTTCTAGGAAAACTGATCAAGAACATTGCAAATGGAGATGACATGATCACAGGGTACTTGATAACCAATCATAAGTGCAAATAGATTGTGAAGTGCCCAGATTGCAATCATGTGACCATTTAACTCCAGGCATGAGACATAAATCCTTTTGTTCAATACCACTGTAATTTTAAATATTTCATTTTGCAATGAAGAATATTTTTATCTCGTTCTCTCCCTCTGTGATATGAGTGAATAAGATTGTCTAATAAGAATGTAAGAGATTTTGTCCATGATGACCATGATTTAGAGTTGGAATAACATGTAGCAGAAATCACATATAGTTTGAGTTTTTTTAAATCAAGGCCATCTACTAACTTTACTCACCAACATCTACATCCACAAGAATTCGATCAATGAACTGGCAGAGTATTTGTCTTGGCTTCTGTACCACAGTATTATATTCTTCTGGTGTAGTGCTAAAATAAAGATGCATTTAAAAGTTATGTTATCAAAAGAGCTACCTCTTATACTGAAACACATAAGAACAAATCCAGTACTATGGTCACAGACCAGAATAATAGTGATATACATAATTCACACACACACACACACACACACACACACACACATATATATATATCTTTATACTGTGAAGTTTTTTGCACATGTAGTAAACAAATAAAATGTATAACATGAACTATTTAAAACATTGCAGTTATTAAAATCCTGGATTTCAAGCACTATATATTTTTGGGAAAGAATTTTTATTTTTAGAAAATTAATTTTCAGTCGACCACAATTTGTTCACGGCATCAAAATGTTAAGTAGCCTATGAAACATATTAAAAGCATATTATGCAATCAGAGATGGAACCAATCTAATGTGAAATGTCCTATTATCAATGATTTTGTGAATGAGTACATACAATTAGAATTGTTAGTGTATTAATTACATTGTGAGTTTCATTTTTTTCTGGCCTCTCCCTATGTAATTGAGCATAGTACTTTGTTCACTTGTTTAAATTACCTGTTATCCTTAAAGTTTATACTAAAATGTTTTAAATATAAGATACTCTAGCCATATATTTATCCATCATATAACATACTTTCATAGGCTAGTGACCTTCATAAGACCCTCAAAAATCTATCCCCAACTGAAGAATAGAAATAACGGAGGTGGTAAGGGCCTTGGAGGTCTTCTAGTCCAACCCCCTGCTGGAGCAGGAAATCCTATATCATTTCAAACAAATGGTTGTCTGATCTCTTCTTAAAAACATCCAGTGTTTGAGCACAACTTCTGGAGGCAAATCATTCCATTGGTTAATTGTTAACTGTCAGAAAATGTCTTAGTTCTAGGTCACTTCTCTCCTTATTTTCTATCCATTGCTTTTTGTCCTGCCTTCTAGTACTTTGGAGAATAGGATAAGAGAATCTCCTCTGTTATGTAGTAGCTGCTTAGATATTGGAACACTGCTATCCTGTCACCTAATCCTTCTTTTCATTAAACTAGATATACCCAATTCCCTCAACCCTTCTCCATATGTTTTGGCTTCCAGGCCCTTCATCATATTTGTTGTTCTTCTCTGCACTTTCTAGAGTCTCATCAGGACTCTCCAATGTACTAAATTACCAGAAAGTTGGGGAGTGCCACGTTTACATTTTTGTTCATTCATGGAAATAAACTAAGGAAGTGAAAGAAGAGTGTACATATGCTGTAAAGTATACCTACTGAGTCGTAAAAGCAAACAAAAAGTATAGTAATAAATTCAATTCCCATTAATTACAACACTACCACAGTAAAATATGCTCATTTTGATGTCTTTCTAGGCGAGGAAAAAATAACAGCCAAGCTTTTTGGATCTACAATTTTGAACAATTTCATCATCATTTGTCTTAACAGGGTCGTGTGAAACTGCAATTCAGAGACAAGGCTGGCAAAAGAGGGGAGGTGAAGGTAGCTCTTGAACGCTACCTCACTCCCTCTTATTGCCAGCCTTGTTCTCTGAATTGCAAGTTTCACAGACCCTGTTAAGACCAAATGAATGATGAACGGAGCATCTCGAGCTCTGGAAGAAAAGTTGATTTTTACAGACAGTAAAAATAAAGGATTAAAAGAAGCCAGAAAGAACCTGAAGGCAAGCAACAGAAAGGTTGGTTTCGGCTTCACAAACCTGCCCAGTTTCCCGAGGCTGGAATCATGGAAGCCAACTCGAGCCCCTGCTCAGGTCCATCCTTGATGTCCCGAGTCTCCCTCAGCTCCGTTTCGACCCTTTGCTGTTCCCACCCCTTTTCCCAGCACGACAGGAAACTCAAGGACGGTGGCTCGTTTGACAAATATCGTGTTTCTTGCGGTAATTATACCCCTTCGCGTAGATTAATTGCTTTCCCATGGAGACCTTCATGTTGATCATTTGCATATGTCTATTATTAACAAACGCTGTCGTACAACAGCGTTTACTTTTTGAAACTTCAATTATAACCTGCGCCCTGCACTGAACTGCGGGAATTTTATTTCCCAATTTATATGTTGTATTTTTTTCTAAATTTGCACGAGTCGTGCAGTAAGCTGTTTTTCCAACAATTTCCCAGCTGTGTCTAATAGTAATAGACTGTATGCGACTGTATATGGTGTCCGTGCAGAATACGTCACTGGAACGATCCGACACTTCAAAACCCCGTGCTGTTTCTAGCAAGCTAGATCGACTACAGTACATAAAAAGGGTTGCATGCAGTTTAATACAAAATTCATTATGCACACGAAACACGTTCGGAGAATTCCCTTTTAAAAATATCAGAACTGAAAAAAAAAGTGTGCTCAAGTGCTGGAAAATATTGGTAAGCGAGTTATGACTGATTAGGCAATTCCCCACAAAGCATGTTTACAAGAGTGGATGAATACGGGTCTCAGTAGCATGTTCTGTAATAAAAATAGTAGAATCCAAATAAGCGCCATCTGATTTGGTTTACAAATAACTAAAGGGATGGTTCCAAAAGGAACCAATCCCGAAGCCGCAGACAACAGGCGGCAAACTTAAATAAATGTCATTGTTACAAGCCGGCAGACAGATAGTAATAAACGGGCTGTCCGGCTCAGCAATGTTCCGTTACTGTTTGCTGTTAACTAATAAAGAGTTACTTGTTGACCCCGGTCTAACCTCGCATTTTTCCGATGGAACACTGGCGACGAGGATGGGATCGTCCAACGCGAGTCGACACGTGGTGACAGACAAGCCAGATGAGAGACATGGCTGGAAACATGCCCGCCCGCACCTTCAACCCCAATGATGGAAGATTTGGGAATTCGTAACATTTAGACTGTTATTCCAAGATGTACTAGAGAGCATGAGATGGAGGAAACTCTCAGAGCACGAAAAAGAGCCGTCTTCTTGACACACGTGGGCCTGCGCTTTTTAAAAATGGCAAAGGGCTGGCAAAGCCCCGAGATTGTCAAGCAACTGACGTGGGACGCGAGCTCCAAAGAACATTAAAGGCCCACTATGCACCAGTGGTGTCAAACTTGGATATAAGCGGCACGAGTTTTATCGAAGAGCAGAAAGAAGGCGAAACCATCGCTGATTTCATACCGCACTTGGCAAAATACGGGGGAGCATGTGAGTTTCCTTAATTTTAGATGAAGCGATGCGGGATTCTGAGTGATATTGGGGTTAAGAGACTCAACCATACAGAGCAAACTACTGAACAAACCCAATATCCTCAGTGGCCGAAGCTAATTGCAGAAGCCTCGGCTGCGAAGCCGCTAAAAAATTCGGCTGATAAGATGAAGCATAATGAAAAGAATGTAAACGATGAGAAAAGCCCGGCCAGAGGGAAAAGCACCTCCCACAACAACCGCATTAATGAAGACACTCGAAGAGAACGTCAGAATCGGGGAAGGAAGACGACGAAATCCACCGCCTATATGCTAACAAGAAAGGGCACGAAAATAAGAAATCGCGGGAATCGTGCTGGCTCGCGGGGGAAACCACCCCGAGGCCAATTGCAGATTCCTCGATGCCATTTTGCAGGCATGCAAGAAAAGGGTGATATCGAGAATGTCTGCAGAAACAAGTAAAAAATTACAGCCCAATAGAGAAGAAACGCCTCCCAGCAAACCTGAGCCAAGACACTACGAGGAGAAAGTGGCAGAGAAACAGGCAATGCCACTACCGGGAGAAGCATACCAAACTTTCACTATAGGTAAGCGCTCAAGACGGAAAGCGGGAAGAAAGTAAAAATAGTTGTAAAAATCGAGACAGTCCTTGTGAGATGGAAGTTGATTCTGGATCGTTCTATCCATGGTGTCATGGGACACCTAAAAGCTAATTCCTGGACATTACAATCAGGAACCCAGAGACAAAAACTAATCCTCAACAGATTATCATGAAAGCCGAATTTCCTGTAATCGGTCTTGGGACATTTTTCTAATCGCTTACAGGCAAAACATGTCGCAGTACTTAGCCACTAACCATAGTCGACGATTCGACCAAGCCTCCGTGGGTTATCGAATTGGTTCACACTCTGGGCATCGGGATGACCGGATTTAGACGGGTGCCGCAACTGAACTGGGAAGCAAGACCTGATCCGGGAGTTCCGGGACCATCTTCGATGGCTCTAGGCAGGTATCGGGGACCCCATTGTCATTTAGTCTAGATCCCACAGATAACCACACTAAAAGACTAAAGGCAGACGTGTCCCTATTCGCTTTAAAAGAAAAAAATAGAGGAAACAACTAAAATGAAATTGATGATCAAGGAGTTTTAGAACGGTCGACCACGCTAAGTGGGAAACACAATTGTGACAGTCCAATTAAGCCAGATGGATCGGTTCGAGATCTGTGGCGACTAAGCAAGCCTACCCTGAACCACGCATTGCAACAGAAGACGCGTACCCGGTTCCAGTTTGCAACACCTACTACACTCTCTTGGGGAGGAAGTTTTCACTAAACTGACACCTGGCACAGGCGTACAAAGCTCCAGTAGACCTTAACGGCGAAGCACAAACTATAGTGGGACTCACAAAGGGGCATTCAAATGTTAATAGACTCAATTTTGGGTAACTGTAATGCCCCAGGCGTCTTCCCAGAGGCCTCATGAACGCCTGCTAAATGGCATAAGAGGGGTCGTGCTCATTTACTTTGATGACGTCCTAATTTCGGCCAAAGATGCAACACAGCTAAAGAAAAGAACTCAAAGAGGTCCCTAACTAAATTCAGAGATCTGGCATTAAAGTAAAGAAGCGGAAAGTGCTGTCTAATGACTGATCGCGTCGAGTTTTTTTAGGAATATTTAATTGATGGAGACGGTGCAATACACCCCAACCCGAAAAAAATGTAAGAGCTATAAAAGACGCACCAGAACCAAAGGAATAAAATGACTGCAGGCATTTTGGGCCCGCACTGATAAACTTTTATAATGTTGTTTTCTACCCCAAAAAGCCACAAAGCGGAACCATTGCATTGATTTACTGGACAGAAAACAATTTGGACATGGGGGTTTTAAAAGAAAAAAAAGCCTTCAAGGAATTAAAGACTTATTAACATAAACACCGTTCTTATTCAGTTTAAGGCAATACACCTGCCATTGACGGTGACCTGCGACGCCTCGCCATTCGAGTCGGTGCTCCTGAGCCACCAATTACGCTGATGGGAGAGAGGCACCCGTCGCATACTACTCTAAACTGTCCAAAAACGAGCGTCATTACAGCCAGGTTTGAGACAGAGAAGCTCTAGCAATTGTCCCGCACGGAGTGAAACGCTTCCACGAGTACTATATGGAAGAACTTTTCAAGATCGTCGACAGATCACAAGCCGCTACCAGCGAATTTTGCAGGAACACAACCTACACCAAATATCCTGTCCCACAAAATGACTAGATGGTCAGAGTTCCTGGCAGCCTTCCTATACTCTGACACATCCGACCAGAGAAACAATTTAACATGCAGACGCTTTGAGCGAGCACCATTAACCATCAACAGAGGGAAGACCCGGTGCAAATGATGACAGCATTACAAATATGAGACTTGCCGCGATCTACCATAATCTGCGAATTGACTGTTCGCCAAGAGCCAGCGCAAAAGACCCATTGACGTGCCACGCGTACTTAACTGGGTAGGTAAAGGCTGGCCTGGAAACCAAAAAACTGTTTTAGAACTTTAAACCTTTCGGACCAGACAAACTGAACTTTCAATCCAAAAAGGTTGTTTATTGTGGGTATCGGGTATTTATTCCGTTAACAGATTACAAACCTAAAGTCTTGGGTATGCTCACGAAAGCCACCCAGGAATAGTTAAAAATGAAAGGCCTTGCTAGGAGCTACGTTTGGTGGCCGCGTATAGATAGGGACATTGAATACTGGGTAACTCGTGCAGATAAATGCCAAGAATCAGGCCGTCCCGCCAAAAGCACCCATAAGAGACTTGGGAAACCCACCAGAAGGCCCCTGGTCACGAATCCCATCGATTTTGCGGGTCCTACAAGGCATACTTTTCCTATTGTACGTGGATGCATACTCTAAATTGGCTAGCAGGTAAAAATTATGCCTCCACAACAACAGAAAACCGTTATAAAACAGCTTGAACAAACTTTTTGCTACCCATGGCCTACCGGACATCCTAGTGTCGCCGATAGCCGGGCCACAATTAACCAGTCTCACAATTCGACAATACCTAGCTCCCTAGGTATATAGACATGCCCTTAACGCGCCGACCCACCCGGCTGCAAACGGTAGGGCGAGAGAACGGTCAGGTTTACCAAGGAGTTTAGAAAAAATGGACACTGGGATGTCCAAAATAATAAATCGGTTTTACTCACCCTCCAACATATAACCCCAGTACTACAACCAACAAAACCCAGAAGAATTATTGATGGGAAGGAAACTAAGGTCGCATTGGACAATTGCACCCAAACTTCACACAGAAACACCCCTCCCGACTCCTCACTCGTGCGGACTTTTTGAAATAGGCATTTGGTTTACCTAAAAATTTACTGGGGACCCATTATGGCTCCCCGGACAAATTACACAAATAACAGGCCCTAAATCCTACACGACTACAGTAAACCGACGACAGGGAATGGAAGCGGCACAGTAGACCAGCTTTGTTCCCGAAACATAGAATGAAATGGCAACCCACAACCACACATCAGAAAAACCGACGAAATTCAACCAAAGGGGGGGAGAAACGCGAGAAATCAATAAAGAACGTTTAAGATCCAAAAACTCCGAAAACAAAAAACAATCAAAACTGAGCAAATAAAAGACTCCAACTGTTTGAAGAAGGTTGCGAGAGGAATCCTTTGAAGGGGCCAGCCAGGCCCAGCTCGACTAGCCGGAGGAAACGGGAGGAGCGGCAAAAACTGCCGGCCTATAGAAACTCAGGCGGGCAGTAAAAATGGGCTGACTCCCCTTCCAGATGGTTCCAGGGGAGAGGACTGGAGACATGCAGCAACCCCATCCGAACCAGTCGAAACGTCTCCAACCAAAAATGAACCGCGCAAGTCGCAGTCGAGTCCAAGAGAAGCCACGCTCCTAGGCGACTACGTCACCACGTAGGATGAACTAAGAGGGGAAGGGGTGTTTCTGTATAAAATAGTAGAATCCAAATACGCATCTGGATTGGTTTATCAAATAACTAAAAGGGTGATATTGGTTCAAAGGAACCAATCCCCGAAGCCGCACAAAGGCGGCAAATACAAATAAATGTCATTGGTTACAAGCCGGCAGACAGAATAGTATAAAAGGGCTGTCGCGGCTTGAGCCAATGTTCCGTTACTGTTTGCTGTTAACTAATAAAGAGTTGTTGGAACCCGGTCTACCTCGCGTTTTTCCGGACGGAACAAGGACCACAAAATTTATGTTGTTAAGTGAGATTTGTTATGTGAGGTTTGCCCCTCACGTAACAACTTTTCTCACCCCATTTGTTAAATGAATCACTGCACTTCTAAAATTAGTAACAGGGTTGTTAAGTGAATTTGGTTTCCCCATTGACTTTGCTTGTCAGAAGGTCACAAAAGGGATACAAAGGATACAAAAGGAATGTAGGATACTGCAGCTGTTATAAATATGATTCAGTTGTCAAGCATCCAAAAATGTAAATCGTGTGACCAGGGGGATGCTGCAACAGACAAAAGTGTGAAAAATGATCATGTCACTTTTTTCAGAGCCATTGTCACTTTGAATGGACCCTAAATAGATTGTTGTAATTTGATACTGTAAGGATACTGTAAAATCTCTAGTCAGAGGTGGCATTTGCCAAGTCTCAAAACTACTCAAAATTTCCACTACCTGTTCTCCAGAGCGTTATTGATCATTATTCTCACTGCTTCAAGAACTACCATTTCTAACTATTGCAAACTAGAATTTGAAACCAGCTTCCAGAAATTCCCATCCAAGGACTTAGTATGATTAAGAAAATGATTAAATAGATTCCAATGAAAATTATCTATATATCAGTAAATTTTACGGGCTTAATTCACATCATGCTCATTTGTTTATTCATGGTGTGAATGAGTGAATCACAATTTTGGACACAAAGTTACAATTCCAAGTTTACAAATCATAATGGTTGAATTAATTCAGTAACCAAACCAAAGAGAAACTATAAGGCGTAGTGAAATGTGAATGCAACTTTTTTTTTTTTAACTGAACCATAGTGAATTTGGATACAAGGAGTTATTGTAGTTAGCTCACATTCCAGCTACATCAAGGTCTATTCAATTAGGCTGAAGGATCGCAGTTTCCAAATCCCCAGCCTCGACAGCAACTATCTATGCTAGTTGGCGATTGTAGGAATTGTAATGCTCCAATACCTTGGGTTCATCGAACTGGGGAAAGGTGTTCTAAGACAGTCAGCCTCGATCTTTAAAAACTTTTAAAATCACATTACTTTTTCCGCAATAAATGAACCAGGTAAAAACCACCCGTTAGAAACTCATCAGACCCGTCACCAGCCCAGAACACCCATGCAATATAATTAGTTTGTTTGCAGGAGGATAACTGTGCCTGGAATTTGATCCCTAGCAGCTCTCCTCCCGAGTCCTTTGTAACGGCGATGTTTGTGCTATAAACCCGCCTCCTACTGCCAGGAAGAAGAGGAGACTGATTTCTATAGCTGTCAGTCAACAGCGATCCGAGGGTGGGATCGGCGACTGCCTGCAGGTGTTCTCCTGTGTACGGTAGTACTTTCCAAGGCTTAGTTCAGAAAGTGGATCTACGACAAAATTCAGCTGCGAAGTAGCTGCGGCAGGCAGGTGAGTCCGGATCCTTGATGTATAACAGGTACTTTTCCTTCAGCGGCGGTAGGACGGGTAGCACTTTTTTTTTTTTTAATTTCATTTTACTTTTAAGAAAAGCTGTTCATCAAATGGACGGTTTGTTTTTAGACAGCTTTAATCTGTCGTTTTATAGGCTTTGTCATGCTACTTCCGTGAGTTTTTAGAGTTCTTAACTCTCACACCCATAACTTCTGTGTAAATAGACCCTTAAATATAAATGAACCTTTGATTAAACACAAAAGAAGCCTGGCATTCATAACTATTTCCTCCAGCAGAAGGTGTGTTTTCAAGAACCTCAATCTCATAAGGGAGCAATTTCAGTGCCCTTATTCTTGTCTTATACGGGTGCAAAGTGCAATTGTATAAGTTTTAGACAGGCTAAATAGGAAAATTATGAAACGTTTTTCCCTTTTCAAAGGTAGAGAGTATGAAAATGAATTATATTTCTGACAGTAAACATATTTATGAAGGAAACTGTTCAGGATTGAAATAAAGGCTATATTTTAGCACTTCCCTTGAAACAAACTGAACAATCAGTTCTAAATAAGCATAACTCAGAAATACATAACTCTGGGAAATTGAGAACTTCTTTTTATAAAAGTCTTTAGAATTGCTGCTGAAAATGGCAACTGTCTCTTCATTCACAGTGAATCATAAAATATGCATACATCAGTAAGTTCCAATTTATTCCTTCTTGCCTTACTTTAAAGATCAGAGGTTATCAGTGGTATATGAAAGATTTGGGACAACCCTTGGCTATAAAACATCATATTAGTTTTACTTTTTATGAAGAACTTTAGGATCTTTCTTGTTCATTATAATAGATAGCAATGGAGGAGAATAAAAAATTCATGTAGTAATGTAATCCTAATACAGCCCAGGAACTCAAAATCCCCCTATCGTTTTCCAAAGGTATTAAATATGTATCTATTTCTAGAATTTGCCAAGATATTGTTGCAAATATTTTTGATATGACATTGTGATTCCAAATGCTGTTGAATATAAAAAAAATTGAGGTCTATTTTGTAGATAGCTTTGAATTTGGTTTTATGTATTGAAGCTAGAAATTGAACATGTATCCTTGCTTTATTATATATTTTCCTTTAAATATATAAATTAATAGTTACAGGAATCTTAAAAGAAGGCACTACCTTATTTTTTCATATGAATATATACAACTTTATAATATTGTTTTTATTGAAATTTTATATATATTTGTGTGTGTGTGTGGTATATAAAAATTGCAGGACAACGCAAATAAAATTAAAAATAAATAATTCATACTGAAAAACTATGATCAGAACGAAGAACAAATTTACCCTAAAAGCTGTTCTGAATTCTTAAGAGTGAGAGAGAAAAATGTGCTCAAGAATTTCAGAGAGGCAGAAAATTATTAACTGCGTTGTTAATATAAAACAGGATCCTTTATTACATTCCCATGTAATAAACTAGAAAATAGAATGAAGGGTGAGAGACATCATATGAAGGGAGATTTTATCACGTTTAGTGAAGCATTAAAAAAAAAAGCTTTAAAATAAAAATAAAAAATAAATTTAAAAAAAGCTTTAAAATGGATACAAATGCATATATTAATCCAGAAGATTTTAAAGGTTAAGGTACAATTAAAATCAGAAAGCTTTCTTTTGAGATTAACGGACAAGCAACTAGAAAAAAGTCACAGGGCTTTGTTTTTATACATGATAATATTATATGGTTTAAAGCAGAAAGGCTTAATTAACACTACCTATAATGGAAGAATAACTGCTAAAGAGATGGAATTTGCAAAGATGGATAAGCTAACCTCTTTGATTAGAGAAAAAACTATGTTCATGTTTTATGAGAAATCCCTTATAGACTTTTTTACATGAAACAATAAAAAATACACTGATGATTTGTGGATTTGATTAGAAAAAAATGGTTAATAGGAAAATACTTATTTTCAATCATAAAGTAAATGTTAACACTATAAATATAATTATATTTTTGCTGCAGAATAAATCAGTAGCGTCTTTTTACTATTTCTTTCATTTTCTCTTTTTATACTTTTTCTCTTTTCTTACTTTCTTGCTTCTTTTGCTTTTTATTAGTTTGCATTAATTACATTTTTTGAAATTTTTAAAATAAAATCTATATCTAAAAGTGAGGAGAGAAACTCCAGATTTATATAGCTTTGAAACTACATGTCCATTCATCAGAAGTCACCTGATTTTAGTAATTATACAGGTCCTCAAAAGGACAGGAAATCTATTCAGCACCCTGCTCCCAAGTTGCAAAGGTCCAGTATATAAGAAGCACATCTTAAGTCCTAGCTTTTTTTCCTAATAATGTTACATGTCAGTCAAATGTTTCAGGCAAGAAACTTAGGAAGACAAAGGTCAAGCACGGGAGGGCTTCTGAACTTGTGTTCAAAAATACAGTATTAGTTAATTCAGCAATATGGGCTGGAAGCAAGCAGAAAAAAGTATGGTCTATGTCTCCTTGTGAGGATATCTCTGCCATGTTGGTACTTTAACATTCTAAATAATCAGTATTATCACTTACATTATAATCCATATATGGTAATGAAAGTGGCCTCCGAAATGATAAGTTAGGTCATTAATGATAAGTTAGGTCATTAACCTTTGACCACACTGCTTTCTCTTATCTGCTTGGAACAAACTTTAATCGTTTCCTTTGGACTGTGCAAAAATGAAATACAATTAGTTCTCTGACAATTTCTTTGTTTTGGAATGATTTGGATCTTCGAGAACATATTTGGCACTAGGGCTGCAATTTGTAGCAACAGTTTCTAGATACTAAATATATTTCATAGCATAGAAAATTTGAGAAAATTTATAGAAATTATGTAATGATATGATGTGAAACTGAATGTGAAAGATGAATATGTAACTAAGGACTAAGGTCATGTTTGTATGGAAATGTAAAAACCTGGAACCATGCTGTACACCAAAGAGATGTTCTTGAAATATATATATATATATATATATATATTCCTGAGGTTTTCGCGGGTATTTGTATCTGTGGTTGTTCGGGTTTTCTCCCACGTAAAATTGGAAGTATCTAGGCAACATTTCGATGAAGTCTCATTCATCATCTTCAGGCT
>BHFT01046756.1:0-44272 GCA_004320025.1 Laticauda laticaudata
GGTCCTGCTGGTCTGCCTTTGCGCTGCGTGCTGGCTGCTGGTGTGCTACTGGGCTCCTGGTGCTTACTCTGCTGCTGCTGATCCTGCTCACCTGCTTATCCGCTGCGGCTGGCTGCTGCTGGATTGATGATGTATACTGCTGCTGCATGCTGCTGCTGCTGCCTGCTGATGATGATTGATGATAATGATTATTGATTCTGCTGGTGATGATGATGATGATTCCTGGCTGGTGATGCTGCTGCTGTGTGGTGTGATGAGCAGTCCTACAACCTGGAGCCCTCTGATGAGGCCTATATGGTCCTGCCAAAGGAGGAAATAAGGCGTATGCAGGGTTGGAGACGATGGCAATACCTTTTAGAGAGGAAAACACGAGAGAGAGGTGTGGATGGCTTAGAGAGAATACTATCTGTGTGGACAGGGACACCGCTGTATAGGGACACCAACGGAAGCAGGCTGGTCTGAGGAGAGGGGCGGAGAGTATGGTTACACTTTGTCCGGTGCTCCTCGGCTGGTGGAAGCACATGCACACCTCGGTACGGGAAGCTGCACCTGAAGAAAATCTGCCAAGCCACGTTTAACGGTGACGGAACAGTGAGACCTACGTATGGCCAGGTGTCAGCTTTACCTGAGGCGTGAGTCCGCCACGAGGAGCACCAGGGCCTCTGTTACCCCCTGCTCTCCAGGCAGCCCTGCATGAGACCCATGACTCTTCCGGCGAAGTCAGTCCCTGTCTCCAGGCAGTTTCTGTGAGCGTGCCTCACAGCGGAGAAACCCGGACAGCTGTTGTAAACCGTGGTGGAGCAGATTGGAGACTCGCCTGGTGCGGTGGAGAAAGGAGACATCGGAGTCCACCCAGTCATAGTGGCATCCAAACCACCCCCCCCGCTCCCCTCCACAGATAGGCAGAGAGCCAGACAGCAGGAGTGGGCAGAACGCCACACTTGTCCTGCTTGCGAATCAGGACACCATCCACAGCAATAGAACTCTTTCTCTGGCTGTCCACCGACTTCCTCATCTCAAACCAAGCCCTTCCTCACTATGTCAACCAGGCCGTCAGGAACATGGAGGAACCCAGTACGCAGGTGGTGAGAGGACGATACACGAGCTGCTTCACAACCCCTCCAGATCCAGAGGACCTGCTCCTGCCGACCCAGTCCAGGTTCTGCTCCTCCACTCCACCCCAGGTGAATGTCCTTCCCTATTCTCAAGGCTTCCACAAGCCGTACCTTACACGGGCTACGGCTTACCTAGAGCAGTCCAGCATCATAGCAGGCAGCCCTTCCCAGTCCAGGCACAGAGTCATGGAACAACACCGTTGCCACGCCGTGTGCCACTGATTGCCCTTGCCACCACGACAATGATGCAGCCGACGCACAGCCAGCCACCGCATGCCTAGTCCCTCACCCAGCTGCCAGCCAGCACAGCCCGCACTACACTACTCCTTCTCACCCAACCAAGCCGGCCTGCAGTACATCTTCGATCCAGTACTGGGCTGACACACCGCATTGCATGGAGGAAGGACCTCTTCAGCATCACGGTCTGAGCCACCGTCTGAGAGTTCCTTTTCCAAACCCCAACACCCCATCCCCTGTTGTCCTCTTGGGCCAGCACCCCAATGACGATACAGACCAGCACTCAGCACCACCATGCTCCACAACGCCTGGAACCGCTTCACCTGAGACTGCATACCTCAGAGTGACCAATGGAGAGTGCCAGAGACTGGTAACTGCTACCTGTGGACTTTCATTTGGAACACATTGACTTGGGTCATTTTTGTTTTTACAGCTTGTTGTTTCAATGAAGTTTATCTTTGATTCACACACTGCCTTCATTTCTTTTATTTTAATAAAGTCTTGGTGGAAACCTTTTAGAATTTGTTTAAGCCTTTGCATGCTGTGGGATGGTTAAGAAAAGTGAATGGGCAGGGTACCTGTATGGTCAGCCCTCCCTGGGCCACACTATGGCCCTTATATTTATCAATAATAATGTAATAATCATTCCACAACATGTCAACACAAACACAACTCTCTATTAAACCCCTGTCATTGTAGGCCCACCCAATCATACCATGGTCCAATTCATCCGGTGATGAGACAGGCTTGAAGGGAAGGCATCGATTAATAGTCTATCATCCTGTCTTGCAGACTCCACTGCTCCAGCTGGGAGTTGCCCAGGTCTCAGGAGGTTGGCCTGCTTTCTTCCCTTACGTGCAGGCTCTGTTGGGGCTTGCACACTCCTGAGGTGTCTATCAGAGTTTCGCCTTGCCTCCATTCCCCAGGCTCCATGTACCCATTGCTTGTTGGAGGTCACTGAGCCTGTTCTGCAAGACTGGGGTTACGGGTGCGGACATATGGATTGGCAGGATGCAGCAAGTTCCACGAATCCTTCCTCACAGTCTGTGGGCGATGCTGGCTGGTGGTGAGAATTACCTTGAACCTGTTGTGCAGGTATGCCAAAAGGCCGTTCTCCACCACCGCCTTCTGTGACAGCCTGAAGTTGAAGATCCTCTCTTCACGCGGTGGAGGCATTATGGAAGTGTAGGGCTGTCATGGAGGTAGGTTCTGAGGAGAAGGCGTCATCCCCCATGATGAATAGCGCACATCTGCGTGTCATTGGGCAGGCGGGTCTGGATCTGCGGAAGAGCCCCATGATGGGTTGGCATTCGCAGCCTCCTGAGGTCACTGCATTGATATCTGGGCTCTGAAATATGACTGCGCTGAAGCATCGATGTACATGAACTTGTAGTCAAGGCATTGACCGATAGGTGCAAGATGACGATGGCTGAAGAAGCCCTTGTAGTTGCAAATAAGTGGAGCCCACTTGGGTTGTGCCTTTGCAGGCGATTTGCTTCTCCATTAATGCTCCAAGCGGTGTGGAAGTTCCACCTCTATACCACTGCTCTGCAACACTTTCTTCATCTTCATCTAGTGGGGGCGCACTGTGAGAGCGTCCTGCGGTTATTCTTCGATGCATGGGCCTGCACCACTTCTCCTACCACAATGCTATGTGTTGTGTGGCACCCTCCACCTATGCATGCTCCTGTAGTCGTCCTGAGGCCATGATGCGGCAGTAGTGAGTGCAGCTTGAAGCCGCAGGTCCAGAGGCTGGCGTGGAAAGTTGGTGTAGCCTTGCGTCAACCATGGGGGTCAGCCGCTGGCACAACTTCGTCAAACATGACTGGTAGGCATCCGCATGAAGCTCTGGGAATTCCGATGTGTCTTCATTCCTGAGCTCCACCATCAGCTGTTTAACTCCATACTCTGCTCTTCTCCTGATCCATCTCTCAACCACGCTCAGTTTGCGCTCCTTTCTTCCGTAGTAGAGTTCAGAAGCTGTAATGGCTTCATCTGTTGCAGAAGCGATGTGGCTCAAAAAGGACTGGTGTTACTGATCCCTTAATGACTCGATGCTCTGTGAAGAGCAAGAGTCACGATGAAGGCTGCAGAGTCTGCCCAGCGGCTGCTGGGCGAAGGGAGATGCAGATGAGGTGTGCTCCCCTTTTTATAGCAGTATAGGTGTCCCTTTGCCATCCTCTCAGATCCTCTAGGCATCCTCTAGGAATCCTCTACGCCATCCTTAACTATCCGAGAACGTCCCCTCTGCAAACGTTTTTTCGTTTTAAACCTTTGTTCGCTAGGCATCCTTTTCTGCCTGTTCTTTTCTTGCTCCTTTTTTTCTTGTACACAGTGTCCATTCCGCTCTCTGCACTGTTCCAAGCGGGAATGCGATTCGCGATGCGCAGCGCATGCGATTAGCGGATTGCTACAGGGAATGCGTAACGAGAGCGATGAGGTAGACGGCAGGGAGATATGGACAAAATGATACATTTTTCCGAGCAGCTAGAAAACTTTCTGAGCGGTAGAAACGTCAATAAACGATGTGGACGAATGAGAGAGCAAATGGATGGCAGGAGTACATCGGCTTAGATGGCAAGCTTTTTTGTCCATTTTACATCCTCTTTGCATCCGTTGGTGCAGTGTGACAGGAGCTTTAGTCACACTGATCCAGTCCTAATTTTGAACCTCATTAAAAGAAACCTTAGCTTGCCATCCCCATGACTGAGTGTTTATTTCATGAATTCTTGGAATTTCTGTTGAACTTTTGAGGTTTTAATTGGAGGATAAACTCTATGAATGCTGCTCAGAAAGTGGTACTCTTTTTTGCTTTATGAGCATTCTAGGTGTTTGGCTAACCCTGAGGGTCTAACTATAGCAGAGTTTGGCCTTTGAAGATTAATGTTTGTTCCCTAGGCATCTTTTTCATAAACCTATAAAGATCATTTGAAAAACTACCCAAACAAGTGAGCATTATTTTGAAGTGGGTCTCTTTATTCTAAAACAGGGCACCTGATAGTTCTTGTCCTTAAAATATTTCAAGGCAAGTTGATATCCCAGACACTGTATAGAGTTAAAATAAAATTATTACTCAGTTGGAAATAGTATGAAATAAGTTGATAAAGAAAGATTTTGTGTCTCCTGATGTTTATTTGAAGACAGAGGTAGGACCTCTTTCTATCACTATTAGAATACATCTTGCATTTGTGGAAAGGGAACTTCATGAGCACAGTGGTGTCACCTAAGTAGGAAAAGCCTGGAGGGAACATCAGGCCAGCCATAAAACAAACTTGCATAGGAAAAGAAATTTAATAAAAGGTATTGAAAGAAGCCCCTTAGACAAAAGCCAAGTAATTAAGAAAGCTAGGGANGGAAAAAACCGATGATACAATCAAGCCACCCCGCAGAGTTTATTTTCCACGCCTCGCTAAGTTTGCCTGCTGGTGAAAATAAACTCTGACAGGATTTTAATATCTAAACATCAAACATTAAACACTAAACGAACATTCATACACAAAGGGAGGAAAAAGGTAGAAAAAACCAGGAACTTACCATTCGAAGTTAGCTAGCTAGCCCCAGGAACGCAGCCACGCTGTCTCTCGCCTTCCTGAAAATAAAAAGATCCAGCTTTCAAGCAGTTGTCCGTATCCTTGCGCCAGAGCTCTCCCAGCAGGAAATTCGAACCCTCGAAGAAAGGCACTTTTACAGCCTTTCTACACGTTGGGGCATTATAAGAAACTAGAAAATCTTCAATTCCACTTTGTTAAACTTTGTTTTCTTCAATAAAGCTGGGAAACAATGTACAAACTTATATCAGCTGTTCTACAAATATATTTATTGTTTCTTTCAAGAAACTTACTTCCTGAAACAAGAAAATATACTAGATTGGCATTTTGGAAGGGATGTCAGTAAAAATGCTACTGCAATAGTCATCCAAATTTTCATGGTTTCAGCATTATAAAAACACCATAGAAGCCTCTCCGAATTTTAATTAATATTACCAGTGTAATATTCAAGTAAAGGGGATCACTTTACTCTTTACTTGCAGACCATGAAGGAAGATTTTGTAAGTGTCCTAGCATCTCTGTTTTTGTAATGTCAGGAGGATAATATGTCTTCTACTGCCCCATTACAGGAACATCAGAGCCAATCAATTGATGGAGATATTTAATTATAATTAGTTCTTAATTGTAGCTTTGACTTATTTAGTTTTGATGTTTGTTTCCAATATGCTTTATTTTATGTTCTTCTATGTTTCATTGTTATTATATGTAGTTACCAGAATAAATGTATTTACCTACAATACTTATTTACTCCTATAGATTCAAAATATAAAAATATTATTCTGCCACATAAAAAGGATGCATATCATTTGGAAGTACCCAAAGACACTGCAGGCAAGTATCTTGGCCTTTGACACTGCAAGACCCAGAATTAACTTAAGGCAAAATTATCAAAAATTGAAGCCTATTGCAAAAATTTATTTTCTTTTGGAAATAAATAATAAAGAAATAACATTTACCATCTATTTCCAAGTCAATATCATCTCTCAAAATAATTCCTTTCATTATAATGAGACAAAGGTAGTTTGTTCATTTTTACTTTGGATAGATTTCTTATCCTGCAGTATGAGCTGGTGGTTTCTGTAGAGTAAAGATTCCTAATTTATAATAAATGTTTTCGAAATAAAAATCTGAATTTATAATTGACTTAATAATTCAATTAATCTATTCTCTGCACTCGATAAAAGTGCTTTGAAGTATAAACAGGCATGAATTCTTGTCAGTAATGATATCTGTTCTCACATTTTTTCCAAGATTACATAGTAGTAACAGAAAAAAAAGATCTGGCTGCTTTAAAAAGGTATGTCCTTTTATTTTTATAATCAAATAGAATGTTGGAAAAAGATTACATTGAAGGGCTTGGAACTCTGCCTGTCATTAGGATAACTTTATCAATCCAGAATAGAATAGAACTGTAATAGAAGAATCAGAAAAATAAAATTGAGTTTGAAAGTGGTCCAATTTGCTCAGGGCTATTAAAATATCCCAATGTATCTTTATTGGAAAATTGGATAACTGGTCAAAATTTTGCTGACTGCTCTATTCTAAGCCTGTCTTCCTCCTCTCAGATCACATGATCCAGAACATAGTATAAAGACCTGATTTTATGTTTTCCAATGAATACTTATATGTACAACACAACCAGACATTTTGGCATCTCAGGCAGTCATATTCTGGTACCTTTGTGGTTTGGCTCATCTTCTGATTTTTTTTAAAGAATTTCAGAAAGATGTCCTCATATTTCTAAATTATATCTTACTCCTGATCAGGCATATTGGCTCAATGAACGTGCTATCACTATTTTTTTGTTTTTTATTGTGTTTTTAATAAGGCTTCCCCCATTTTGGCATCCTTAAATCATGGCACTCCTCAGCTGGGGTTTACTCAGGTCTTAGCTTAGAGCCATCCCTTTACACAACATATATAGACCTGTTTAGATTCTCATGAGTACACATTTGCTCATCATCTGATTAGAGGCTGGGAAGAATTGCATACATGTAGGCATATGCATCACACTTTTGTTACACCAGAGAAAATATAGATAATTCCTATGGCTGACTGTTGCTGGTAAAGAGATGGAAAGAATCACAGAAACCACGTTCTACATGCTTTCCTTACATAGTCTCCCTACTGGTTATGGGTCACTAGTTGTGACCCATTGAATTGCATAAACAGTTTCTGCAAAATGTGATAAATTTTAGGAGTCCTTCCAAAGATGGAAAGAAAGAATGTTGCAATTTTGTGACTGGCCCCTTTATGTGAAGTGTGAATGATTGGACACAATGCTGCATTGAATGAATGCTGAAATAATGCATCGCAGGGCTGTTCTTAGATTTTTTCTAATTTTATCTGTCAAGAACAGAAATGTGGGAGATTTAAAAGAGTATGTGGGAAATGGGAAGCTGGACATTTACTTGAAACACATTTCTAGTCCTGTCTTTACTTTTCTCCTTTCCTTTTCCTATTCCAGAGCTTGAAAACCAATGGCTGCAGATGATTTGAGCAAGTGGTACAGAAGGTAATAATAATAGGCAGAGACAAAGATAAATGCTATGTGAAGCAGACATCTCATTTTCTAAAGACAGTGAAGCAAAGTACATCACAGCTATAAATAATCAACCTAAGATTCAATGCTGTTGTAATGGTTTATAATCTGCCACTGAAAAAATGAGATTATAAGCCATTGTGACATCACAAAAATAATATAAATTACATAATTGCATAATTCTCCTCATTTGCATGTTAAAATAATAATGCATATGATGTCACTTGACCAGATGCTGATAGCGGCATCAATTTTTACAACTCAAAGTTCCATACCAATTTTTAAATAAGTAATGTGATGCTGGAATTTCCAGAGGCATAGTTAATCAAAATCAAAGAGTTTGAGATGAAATTTCTCAGTAAAACATTATTTTTTCATTATTTTTTCTTCCCATTCATTGCTTGGATTTTTTTTCAGAATGTTTATGCTGCTCTTCAAAATATTTTTTTCCTTTGGAATACTATGTTTTAGGCTTGAGTACAGAGATTTTCTTTTCCCTAACTTTGTAAGCTTTTGAAATGTTTGTTTAGCTTAAGAGTGAGGTACACATGCGAATAATAAAAATAATAAATGAAATAAGTAAAACTTGCTCTAAGAGAGGTGTATGGTACAGCCATGCTTAGGGCTAAAAATAAGTCTGCGGATGAAGTGATTTCCTTACTCACAATACATAAAGCAGCCTTCTACTGTACCTACCATTTGCAGAGAAAAAGAAAGACTTCCAATAAAAAACAATCTGGTTTTTTTTAAATTTTTTTTTACAGAAAATTGTCCTAAAATGATAATCTCTAGTAATCAGTGTTAAAGTCTTGTGAACAAATAATGTGTGTGTGCGTGTGTGCACATGAACTCAATGCTTTGAATACATCTATTTAGACTTCAGCAAAGCATTTGACAAAGTAGACCACTAGAAAAATGTGAGATGGACAGCATCACCATTAGATAGATTTGTTACTGTCTGACAAACTATACTCAATGAATAATCCATGTACATCTACATGGAGAGAAGTAAATAGTGGGGTTTTACAAGGCTCCATCTTAGGCCAGTGCTTTTCAGACTTCATAAATGACTTAGTTGAGGGATTAGAACTCATCAAATTTGCAGATGGGGACAATAAAGACTGGATGCACCAATTATCACATTAAACAAGAGGAAAACCTTCTACACACCAATTCCACCCCACTTTGTGCAATTTTGTAAACAACAAACTAAAAGACTCAAGGTCATTCCACCCCTGAAAGAAGCTAATGGTAAAGACTGCAATGATGACACCATTAAAGCCAACCTCTTTAACACATTCATTGGCTCAGTATTTGTAAATAGCAATGGACCATACCCAGTATTTCCTAGTCGAATCACAGACAGCTACAGTGATCTAATGCATATCTATTTTACAGAAGACAATGTTGAAAAAGCACTACGCAATATAAATCCATATCTATCTATTGGACCAGATAGAATATGTGCCTACTTCTCAAAAAAGCTATCCACTTTCATAGCCGAACCTCTAAGTGTTCCATATTAACATACTTCAAATAGCCTATTCCTATTGGTTCACTAACACTGAAAGCTGATTGGTGCTCTACTTACTCAACAATGACTTGGCCCAATAATAGGGCTAGCCTATGAATTGGACCATCTCAATACTCAGCGGGAGTAATACAAGGTAGCCGTCCTATTTCCCCCGACTCATAAGCCACTTAAGCAAGCCTTCTCTTATTAAAAAGGTGGCATGCCGCCCGCTCCTAGAATTCAGAGGGGATCTTTTTCAGCAGCTAAATTTAAAAGGGTGCATGAAGTTGGACGCTCTAGGTCTCCAGTCCCCTACATTCTTCAATTGAACTACTTACTCCACTGGCGACGAGGGGATTGGGATACATGAGAGAGTGAGACCGGAGACTCTCGAGAGACACCCCTGTTTGGCAATACAATGAACCGAGCGCAGCACGATAAAATGGCCGGAACCAACTCGCCACCCACACCACTCCAACCCAGCAATTAGATACTGGGAATCTACATCGATAGATTCCTCATGTTTCCTGTGCAAAAAAGCAACGACTTGCAAGCGAATCAGGGCTGAACAACTGCAGAAAAAAATCAGCTAGTGCTTCCTGCATGCACGTGCCTGGACCCACAGTATTCAAGCATGGCCAAGGCGCTTAGCTAAAACCAGAGGAATGATGAAGCAGATGGCCTAGGCCAGCATTTGGAGTACAATTGCTGAAGGCTCCACTATGCACCAAAACTGTACTCCAGCCTTATTCGGAGACACGAGTTGTACAAACGGCGCACCAGAGAGAAGGTGAGCCAGCACATTGCCATACTTAATAACTGTAGTGGCTCTCAGGGAAGCATTGGTGAGGGGCATGTGCAAATTCAACTAAACAAATTGGACTAAAAGAGAGTCATGAGAAGGATCATGTGGTCACTCGGTCTGAGAGACCTCAACCCTAAACAAAGACCAACTTGCTAACCCTGACCAGAGGAGATTTACAGTCACTATAATCTCTCCATGGCTACACAGGTTCAGAGAGAGCTGTATAGCATTTGCTAAAAAAACAGCAGCCAACATATGCAAACCAACATATGTGAACCTGCGCTAACAAACATCCAAAACACCAGCTTGAAACTAGTCAACAGTACAGAGAAAAGGTCAAGAGCACACACCAATATGTCCATCACCACACTATGCGGATAGTTGGATTGTCCAGATCGATGACGATGATGAGCGAGAATCTGCGACAAACCACTCCCAGACTACTGAGCAAACGAGAGATTTAGAGAAGGAAAAGAAAGGTCGTTAAAGTTAGGGTATCCAGATGCTTAACCGTGGTTCATGTCCGAGAGAGAGACCCCCCCATTTCCAAAGTTGCTGCGTTCCCTTAAGAATCACTATGTGACCTAGATAGCTGCTGGCACTTGACCGAATAAGGTGCTCACATAGCAAGTGCAGATATAGAGCCTAGATAACAAGTAAGAGACTACAGTCCCTGACACGTCAGGGACAATATCACACCATCTCAAGAGATAAAAGAAAGAACAAATGTGACCGTGAGACCAGTTGCTAAGAGCAAGGCAAGCCAGCCTACTAAACGAGAGGACTACAGAGAAAGGAAGAAAAAAACCACATTCAAACCATCCCATCATAGTCGATCCCCCAAATGTAACCAAGGACACTGCAAAAGTACATGTGGCGGAGTCAGGCATCGAAGGGCCAAGAATGTTAGAATGGAGGTGGCATTACATGATCGTATCTATCGATATCCAGGTTATCATGCGAATCATCCAGCCAATTGTTCACAATAAAACATATTTGAGGTGGTTGAAGCTTCATTCATTGATAAACTTTAGGAAATAATATAGGTAAGTTATTATTAAGTGACTATCCAGTGGGAAAACTTTATCTGAATGAGTTAAGACTGAGCCAAAGAACAGGACCTAGAGATTACTCAGTGCAATATCATCGGCAAATATTAAACCAATACCACTCATTCGCAACATTACAATATTATTACCAAAGACTCGGTACCACATCCTTGGCGAAGGAACTGAGACTAAGAACACCAAATTGTAACCTAATATGACAAGGCACTCATCTTATAGGATAACAAATAGATAACGCAAGCTAGTCAGGACTCAGACCACTTCCAAATCACCTTCAAAGAACACAAGAAAATTCTGCCTCTAATCATCATTAGACCCAAAACTGGCCAAGTCTGTTGGGACTCGAATGGTTCGAACCTCTGCGGAAAACGACGTATGTGAACCGGCATTAACAGCGTCACCAGAGACAGACTGGGAGGAGAACCTAATAGAGGAGTTACCAGGACTCTTTGAATGGGCACCAGTACCGAGGGTCCCCTATATCGATTTAATTTAGATTCGACAATAGCTCCTATTAGGCTTAAAAGCCGAGGCGAGTTCACCTATTCGCATTACAAAACCGAAGATTGATGAGGAGCTTAACAAACTCATAGGACAAATCATCTTGGAACCAATTGACCACACTAAATGGGAAACCCCAATTTTACCCCAGTTAATCCAGATGGGTTCGTTGAGAATCTGTGGTGACTACAAAGGCCACTCTAACCATTGCACTACAGCAAAGCGATATCCTGTTTCCAGTAGTGCAACACCAACTACACTCCCTGGGGAGAGGCAAGGTTTTTCAAAGCTCAACCTTGCCACAAGATGCATACCAACAATTTGCCCAGTCAACCCCGCAACAACAGCAGCAGAGCACAAACGTATCGTGACTCATAGGGGAGCCTTTCAAATGAAAAAGACCTCGCAATTTGGGGTCAAGCGCTGTGCTCCCAGCGGAGTGTTCCAAAGCCTAATGGAGTGTTTGTTACAAGGATTAAAAAGGTTAGTCAGTCCCATACTTTTGATGACATGCTAGTGTCAGCCAGCGACATGAGACCAAACTAGAAGCCCATCTCACAAAATAGTATTACAAACGTTCCAAAAGGTGGGACTCAAAGTCAAAAAAGAAAAGTGCCAGTTAGTCACCTCAAAAGTTGAGTTCCTGGGGTATCTAATCGATAAAGAGGGCATCCACCCCACAGATAAAAAAAATTAAAGCAATCAAAGATGCACCTAGATCAAAAAAACAAAGTAGAATTGCAAGCATTCTTGGACTTATCATATTTTTACAACGTTTTTCTGCCACAGAAGGCAATGACAGTGGAACCACTACATAGCGCTACTGGACAAGGCAGCCACCTGGACCTGTGGGCACGTGCAGAGACAGTGTTCCCAAAAAATAAAAGATTTAATAACATCCGACTCTGTATTAATACAATAAGTGAGACACACTACCATTGATTGTCACCTGCGACGCATCACCATTCGGCGTCAGAGCCATACTTAGCCACATTCTGCCTGATGGAGAGAAGCACAGATCGCATTCTACTCCAAAACACTTAACCAAAACAGAACGGGAACTACAGTCAAATTGGACAGAGAGGCGTTAGCCAAGCAATACCGGTTGTTAAACGGTTCCATGAATACCCTCTATGGTAGGACCTTTACACTCATTACAGACCAACAAGCCCCTATTAGGAATATTAGCAGGGAACAGGGCCACTCCAAACATATTATCCCCACAAATGACAAGGATGGTCGAGTTCCTTGCAGCCTACAAATTATAAACTAATCCACTGACCAGGCAAAGACATTTTCCCATGCCGATGCGCTGAGCCGTACTCCCCTACCGGAACTAGGGACTGACCCAGCACCAGCCACATCCACCCTACAGATTGAGACATTATCAAATCTACCCATAACCACAGCGGACATTGCGAAAGCAACGACAAAAGACAAAACTTTGTCACAGGTTTTAAACTGGGTAGGGAAAGGGTGGCCGGGAAAATGAGACAGATGTTAAATATTAAACCATTCAAGAACAGGCAAACTGAACTGTCATTGTTAAAAGGTTGCATTTCTAATGGGGGGGATCGAGTGGTAATACTGGAACCGTACAAGAGAAGTACTGGAGAATGTTACATGAAGGACACCCAGACATTGTACGAATGAAATCCCTGGGCCAGGGATGGATAAGGATATTGGGAAAATGGTAGAGAAACCTGCCGGAAAATGCCAAAGATCCTGACCTGCACCCCCTATTCACACCTTTACTAGACTGGGAAACACTGAGGAGGCCCTGGTCAAGAATTCACATAGATTTCACGGGCGTCAACAAAAGACACACATTTTTTAATCATAGTTAGACGCTTTCTCCAATTGGCTGGAAGTAAGCGTCATGAACTCTACAACGACAGAAGCAGTTATTAAACAACTACGAAAAACTGTTCATCACACATGGGTTTACTGGACTTCTAGTCTCAGATACTAGATACTAGTTCACTGCACTAACATTTGAAAAATTCCTCGCCGAACATGGCATAATAAGATATGGCACACAATAGATATAAACTCAAGGTTAACTGTGCCAAACTTGATTGCAAGAAATACGACTTCAGCAACAGGAGTGGTCAATGTCTGGAAACTCTACCTGACTCTGTGGTTTCTTCCCTAAATCCCCAAAATTTATAACCTTAGGACTGTCTAGTATTGACCTCATCCCTTTCCTAGGAGGTCTATAGGGGGCATGCATAAAGCACACCAACGTGCCTACCACCCCTGTCCTATTGATTCTTTTTATTTTTCTTATGATGTTAGTATCCATTTCATGTATTTATAACTATGTTTATACTTATACCTATTATCTTGTAAGTGACTGACAAATCAAATAAATAAATAAAACAGCCAGAACAGCTTCAATCAATCATGAAGCTCACATCTTACAGGAAGCCTTTTCATAATATCAGTCAGATGTTTAAGGCTTTTTACTAATATTATCTTTGTGTTTAATGTATGCATATGACATACAGTAAAAAAACAAGTGAAATTTTTCCAACTATATGCCTACGCTGCAAAAAAACCCCTCAATTAAACTTACATAACATTTTTTTGGTGGACTCTTCAAGATCATCTAATATCCAGTTCATGCTAACAGTTGTTATGATGAGTAAGAGTATTGGAAATATGCAAAGAAGAGATAAAAATAAGAACAATTGCTGATCAAATTATCATTTTATTATTTTAAAATTCACATATAAATCAGTTTCACTCTTATCTGAAGACCTTGTTCCACTTCCACAATATCATTTAAAATCTGTTTATCTACACAATTAATCCTCAAGATACAATAGAACCATGTGATTGTCTTGCTGATTGTTTTTCCTATTCTCCTTCATGCAATGTTTAAGAAAAACATTGGGTATCTTGGGATAGAGGAGGTTCTGGGAGGTTAGTGCAGACCCTGGTCTCTTTGCTCTGGATGTCCCAAGGATTTTTCCACCTCTTGAGATATTCTGTGCTCTGCTTCCTCCCCCTCAGGATCCCCATATACCTTGGGACTTTTCCCTATCCTACGGAGTTCCACACCTTCACCTCCCCCTCCTTCACTTATTATGTACTTACTTTCTGTATAATAGATTTTTGAAGCTGCAAATTTTGCATTGGGGAAGGAGACCAACTGTTCTGTCTTTCAGCATCTCTGACACCCACAAGGTATCACCCTGGAAGCAGGTGCCATTTTTTGTGTGGGAACAATTCATTGTGGCTGCTCTAAAAATGGTGCCTGTTACGTATTACCATATATGGCCATAGAGTGGAGTTGGCTGCCAGACTCCACTCATTGGACCAGCCACTGGCAGGAGAAATTGGCGACCCCTGATCTAAAATACTCGTTTGAACAATAAAAAACCCTCAAAATCTGATTTCAGATGCCATCTTTGAGAGGTAGTGAATTTTGAGTAGCTAATAACAGTGCTGATAATTTCTGGAGAGTCTGTGAGCTTCAGGGTGATGATAAAAGAGTAACTTATTCATGTTTGGGAATGTTTTGATTTTTAAAACTATGTAAAACTATGGTATGGCTTACATTTATATTTCAGTTATTGAAAATTGTCAGCCATGCAAGTCACTGGGATGCCTAAGAGCTGCATTTAGCCTGAAGCTTCATACCCATATTTGGGCTACTACATTAAAAAGGTGTTCTCTAAAACAACATGGGGTATAGTTAAATATCCCTGCTTTGCTGAGAATGGAAATGAAAGACAGTTTGGGCTAGTAGGAGTTAAAGCCCCTGTCCCACTGCACCAACAGATGCAAAGAAGATGTAAAACTTTAAAAAAAGCTTGCAATCCATTGGAAAACGCTATACATCCATTGTGTACTCACTGCATACGTGTTTCATACGCTCTATCCCTGGAGCATCCGTCCACTGAGATTTCATATCCGCACAAGAAGTTTTGAGCGGCATAAAACTTTTTGAATGGATGAACTTTCCGCCGCGTACGATGTACATCCGCGGCAATATATGGTTAACAAACGTTCTATGTCCATTATCATCGTTAAACGTCCGCTGTATCCTCTCGGCATCCTCTGGCCATCCCCTCAACTCACATCCGCTGCAGCTGAAAACGGAAGGAGGGAGAAACGAAAGGTACATGGAACGTCCACACAGTGTTAGGAGCACGGAAATAGAAAGGATGTAAGCGAATGCATCTCGTATATAAAGGATTAAATGGACAAAACATTTGTATCTGGGATGTATTCAGATATTTAGGATGTCTGCAGTATGTCTAGAGTATGGTGGAAGGACATCTAGTGGACTATACGATATTTCCTATAAAAAGGGGGAGAAAATCACCTGGATCTCAGTATGAGTCCAGCAGCTGTGGTGTACAGACTCCCTTGGTCTTGCCTTCCACATCATGCATTGTTCTCCACCATGGATCATGAACAGTCCGTATGGTAGCTGCGATCATTCATCACCAAGAACCAAATCCTCTTCAGGCTGTTTCACCATTTATACACAAGGAGAATAAGGAGACTTCCGAGAGCTGTGTGGGTCGAGGATGGATTGTGAGAAGAATGGAGTTTGGACTGTATGACCAGTTGATGGTGGAGCTGAGGAATGAAGATCCTCATGCATTCCATCACTTCATGAGAATGCCACCAGCCATGTTTGATGAACTTGTAGAGCGTCTGAGACCCAGGTTGACCAAGCCAACCACCAACTTCAATCCCAATCTGGACCCTGGACTGAAGGTGGCACTGACTCTGCGCAACCTGGCCTCGTGGAACCACATACAAAAACTGCAGTATGCGTGGAGGGTGCCACAACACCATCAGCAAAGTTATCAGAGAAGTGGTGCAAGCCATCATCAAAGAATACGTGCAGCAGCTTCCTCAAGTGTCCCCACACTGAACAAGGCTGGAGGAAACTTGCAGAAGAGTGGTATCAGAGGTGGAACTTTCCCCCACACCGTTGGAAGCCATAAATGGGAAGCACATGGCCTGCAAAGCTCCAGCCAACTCAGGGTCCACTTATTTCAACTACAAGGGCTTCTTCAGTATCATCCTCTTTGCCATGGTTGATGCTGACTACAAGTTCATCTACATCGATGCTTCAGGCAATGGGTCAGCTTCAGATAGCCAGGTATACATGCCAGTGACCTCAAGGATCAGCTGGAATGCAACCTCATCATAGGTTTTCCAGATTCCAGACCCCCTGCCCAATGACACACAAGATGTGCCCTACTTCATCGTTGGTGATGACGCTTTCTCCCTCAAGAACCTCATGAAGCCGTACACTTCAAGATGCCTCACCCATGAAGAGAGGATCTTCAACTACAGGCTGTCCAGGGCAAGATGGGTGGTGGAAGAACGCCTTTGGCATCCTGGCCAACAGGTTCCAGATACTTCTCACCACCATGCAGCATCACCCAGAGACGGAGAGGAGCATCGTGGAAGCTTGCTGCATCCTGCACAATCTCATGCGCACCTGCTACCAGTGTTGCAGAAGAGACTTGTGGACTGTCAACAAGGGAATGGGGACATGGAGCCTGGTGAATGGAGGCAAGGATGAAACCTGATAGACACTGAGATGTACACGGCCCCAACAGAGCTTCACGTGAAGGGAACAAGCAGCGCAACCTACTGAGACACTGGTGCAACTCCCAGCTGGAGCAGTGGAGTGGCAAGACAGGAATGATAGATGATTAATGGATGCTTCCTTGAGCCTGTTGC
The DNA here is from genome assembly GCA_004320025.1 of Laticauda laticaudata. NCBI lineage: Eukaryota > Metazoa > Chordata > Lepidosauria > Squamata > Elapidae > Laticauda > Laticauda laticaudata. Next base: position 17,047 of record BHFT01046756.1, read on the forward strand.
ATAACACTGATGAGATTGTCCCATGTATGTTGAGTGGTCCTACAATGAATAGGGCATTAATAAAGAGCTTTGTTTATGTTGAAATGTGCTGATCAATGAATAAATTATTATTGATAATAAAGGTCCATATGTGTGGCAGCTGGAGGGTGACCATACAGTCCCACTCTGCTTGCACTGGAGGTTTATCTATTCCACAACTTATCCTTATCTATCCACAACTATCCTTATCTATCCCACAAGCATGCAAAGGCTTAACCATTCGTTAAAAGTTTTCACCAAAACTTTATTAAGTAAAAAAAATGAATCAAGTGTCTTAAGCAAAGATAACTTTTATTAACTTTCTTTAGGTAACCTTTATGACTTTATTAAATAAGCAAAATAAACCAAGTAAACTGAATTAAGTGTGTTCAGCAAAGACAACCTTTATTAACTGTCTTAAGTGAACTGTATGACGTTATTAAAAAAAGCAAATGACCCAAGTAAAGTGTCTTAAGCAAAGATAAAGTGAACAAGTAACAACTCAGTCTCTGGCACTATTCTCAGTCACTCTGAGTCATGTCCATGGTCTCAGCTATAAAGCGGGCAGGGACTGTGGAGGTGGTTGTGGCTTGAGTGCTGGTCTGAGGCACCATTGGGTGCTTGGCCTGAGAGTACAACAGGAGATGGTGTGTTCAGGAAGCTGTCTGAGAGCTGACTCAGTCCCGTGAGGTTGAGAGGCCCTTCATCAAGGACCTGGGATGTCAGGCACAAGACTGATGACAGATTGTCCATTGAGGGGCTTGACTGTGGGGTGGAGGAAGGAGAGTGTATGGGGCTGTCTGGTCTACAGCTGGGCGAGATTTGGCGTCTGTGGCATCCGATGAACTGGGCCTGGACTGGGAAGGTCTGCTTCTGCTATGTGAAGTCCTGGTAGTCGTAGCCTGGGTAGGTGAGAGGCTGTTGAAAGCCATGGAAGGGCTGTGACATCACCTGGGGTGGAGGAGCAGACCTGGACTGGGTAGAAGCAGCTTCAGCTGGGCCTTGAGGGTTGCGCAGAAGTGCTGTTATCTTCTCCTTCATCACCTGTACTGGCCTCGGGCATATCCCTCAGGGTGTGGCTCACATAGGTGATGAAATAGTGTGGCGGCTGGAGGATCTCTGTTCCAGTGGACCAGCTGAGAGAGAAGTTCTTGTGCTGGTCTTCATCGTGTCCCTGATCTCCAACAGGACAGTTGGCTCTGGCCCTCCAGTCTGCCTTCTCTGCCTGCATCCTGTGAGCTGGGGTGGGGGTGGGCGGTCCATTGGTCTCTGGTGGCTGCCGCTTCTTTTCCTGCCATTTGTGACAGGGGATCCTCCAAGTCTTGGCAGCATGGGGAGTGCAGCTGTCGGGGTGTCTCTGCCGTGGGCCCTCTGAAGACACCTGCCTGGACAGTGTAGCTGACTCCTGGCTGAAGAGGATGGCTGTCTGTGGGCTGTCTGAGGGAGAGGGGTGTCAGAGGGGCTGCTCCTTGTGGCAGAACGAACCCTTCAGGAAGCTGCACTTGCCATGATGTATATCTCTCGGTCATGAGCTTGACAGCAGCCTGCCAGATTTTTTGAGGAGTAGCTTGCCATACTAGTGTGCATGTGCTTCCACCATCCCAGGAGTACATCTGAAGTGTACCCCAGGCCTCTGCGCTTGTCTCCCAACCTGCCTGTTTTCTTGGTGTTGCGAATAGAGTTGTGGCCCTTTCTCCACAGTACTCGTTTCTCCGTCAGCCATCCAGCACCTCTCCTCATGGTCCCTCGAAACAGTAATATATACTGTTTTCCTCTCTCCTTCTCCTTCCCTGCCTCTTCCTTCCTCTGGCAGGGGCTTGGCAGGCCTTCAGGGGCTTGAGCGCAGGGCTTCAGCAAGCAGCTTTGAGGGCCTTGGGCTGGTCCACCACAGCAGCAGCAGCACCAGCACCAGCACAGCAGTAGCAGCAGCAACAGCAGCACCAGCACCAGCACCAGCACCAGCAGCACCACAGCACCAGCAACTTCAGAGTCAGTGCCGAGGGGTGGGATGCTGGTTCTGTCCTTCTTGCCAGGGCTGGCACGAGTAGGCACCAGCTTCCTTCTTCCCTGACTGTACGAACCATGGTGTTCTTTGAAATGTATGTGGCAGCACATCTTTCCTCTGAATGCTGACTGCGTGCGAGCTGCAATCCTTTTATATCTGCGGAACTGATGCAATTCATACTCCCCGCATGTGCAGTGAACGCTTTGCATCCGATATGCAGTCCGCAGGCATCCACTTTGCCTCCTATAGGCGTCTGTGTGCATCCGCGTCATCCCTCTTGCATCTACCCCTTCGCTAATGCGTCCGCTTCGAATTCTCCCCGGAAGCTCTTGGATGTGTCATCCGCTTCCATCTGCTGTCATCTGCTCGCTTCTATGAACATCCGTTTAACATCCGCTACGTACTATACCCCGTCCATTCTTTTCCGTTCTATTTATGCAAATTTTCACCACTTTTTGGAGCGGATGACAACGGATGGAGCCACCCCCGAAATTTTGCTCGCCTGCTGTGTCCTTTATGCATATGTTTTGCGTCCGTCGGCCAGTGGGACCTTGCCTTAAGGAACCAGGGTAGAAACTGGAAGATAGTGAATTCTAATCCTGCCTTGGACATTAAAACATCTGGGTCAGGGTTTGCCAATCTTTTGGATTTTAGGAGCCACCAAATTCATAATTTTAAATCCTGTGGACCAAAGATCCTATGAAAATTTAAAAAAAAAGTCTGCAGGAAAATTCCTCACCCTGTTTTCCTACCAATCAATGATTCTTTATTTGGATTGCAGGATCCAGTTCCATTCTCAGGGGAACAGAGACCTGGGTGACCTTGGGCCAGTCATTCTACCTCAGCCCAAGCCATCTCAGAAGATCATCCTTACGGGGAAAATAGAATGAGGAAAATTATGTATCTCAATGCCTTGAGTTATTTGTAAAAACAATAAAGTTGGGATACAAGTAAATACAGAAAATCAATGAAGTAGCATATGAAACCACAGAAAAGACAACTCATGCCAAAGGAGATGCTGCACTGATTTTCCAAAAAAAACAAAACAAAAACCAATGTTTGGATGGCTGACAACTAGACAAATGGGAGTATAGCTAATTTAGGCAGGTATATCCCTTACAAGCTTTAGCATGCTTTAACCACTGGGGGAAAAAGACAAGGAGGAATAGAATTTACTAAACTATTGAAGTGAATAACATATAGCATCTCAGTAGCTTATCTGTGAATATTGGTATAAGGAATTAGAAATGAAAGAGTTCTGAAGTTGTGTTTTCTGTACTAGATAGATCTCTCACAATCTCTCCATGTCTTATGAATTCTCCATTGCCTTTTTGCCGAGAGCAATCAGTTTTGGAAAATCAACTTATTTAATAGCCTGTCAGCAAGTCATGGAGAACACATACTTTGCTTATATTCAGTATATGGATGATGACAACAGGGATTTATCTTGCTGTGTTTGCTGATAATAAGATGAGGATATGAATCAGCTTGTGGAGGATTATAGACAATAATACTTAACTGATATAAGTGGAAGGGTGAAAATGTGGCAGTAATTCTACATAATCCTTAAGAAGGTCCATCTCGACTATAGTTAAAATTTTTCTTCGGAGTTCAGCTAGGAACTAGAGTTGCAAATCCCTAGTATTGCAAATCTCAAAGTGATCAGACTGCAATATGAAGCAGTTCTCACAAAATTAGAACTAAATAATCTGATATTATATTAGGTTACTCCCAGAACAAGGAATAAGTGGAAACTGTATTTTCCACCCAAAAGAGAGTCACTTATTTTTGATCCTTTATGCAAAACGAACAGGAAAAAAATGCTATAAATCTGACCATTGATATAAACAAAGTTCTTATTGGATATCGTTTAAAAAAATGTTAGCCAAAGATTTAAAAGTTTGTGTGCGTGCATGTGTCTGTGTGTGTCTGTACCTGTGTCTGTGTGTAAGGAGGCCAGATAGAAATAAATGTGAAATTTGCTGTGTCTCCCCCCTCGCTTCAACTGCATGTAATTGTAAATGGAATAAATACCTAAAGTTGCCACATATTACTACTAGTAGGGCACAATAGAAGACAATAGCTCTTTGCCCCAATCCAGATTTAACATTTGTAAAAAATTATTATTAAAATTGTTTTGGAATTGCAAAAGTAATTCTGGAGAAAGGAGACAAAGTTCTCATGATATCTAATCTGGATAGTTATTTATTTGATTCATGTGGAAGACTTAAATTTTAAGCATTTTATTCCCATATTTCAAGTGAAACAGTTTCTAACCTTCATTCAATGTCCAAGGATAGGTTTAACATAAGTTTTTTTCTAACATAGCAAACTTGTTCTTGTCTTTCTAGCTTTATTTTTTACCAAGTGAAAAGATTAAAAAATAATGAAAAGGTGCCACTCAGTTTTGTGAGGGATTATGAAGATAGAAATTGGTGATAGTGTAGAAAATTATGTTAGTGAAAAAAAGGGATAAGTTTGGACAAAATGAAGAATTTTTTAAATAAATAAAATTTAGAGGAAAAATATTCTGCTAGTTTGGTCTAGTGGTTAAGATATTAGAAAGCAGGAGACTGTGAGTTCAAATCCTGCCTTAGCCATGAAAATCAGCTGTGAGACCTTGGACCTTGACAGTTCTTTTTGTCAATCCAACTCACCTCATCAGGTTGTTGAGGAGAAAATAGGATATGGAATATGTTCAGCAACTTGAGTTATTTGTGAAAATTATAAAGGGGGATGGATGCAAACAAATATATTTTTTTAAAAAAAGATGAATGATAAGTAAGAATAAGAAACACAATGCAGAAAAAACAATTATGCAATTCAGACTCAAGAATATCTTTGGAGATTCTCGTTCATCCAGGACATAATTGTCACAAAGGTGATTTCTCCCCTCCCCCCAAAAGGCAACTGGACTTTCTGATTTTTCTTTGAAGATATTTCGCTTCTCATCCAAGAAACTTCTTCAGCTTTGATAGGATGGTAGGGAATGGGGGGATTCAAACCAGTAGTGGGATGCTGTTTAACAACCAGTTAGGAGAATGTGTGCTTCATGCACATGGGCAGCTTTCAAAATTACTTACCTTCTATGTTACTTCTGGGGAGTAACATAGTTGAAACACGGCAATCCGCTCTGCTGCGCAAATCTGCTGAGAGAATATAGGTAAATACAGCAGAGGGGTGGGTAGGAGGGGCGACTTAATCATTGGAAAGAACCAGTTCACTCAATGGCTGAACATCTGAGCTATAGGTTTGCCCAAACCGTCTGAACTGGTAGAATCCCATCCATGATTCAAACTCTTTGCAAACAGATGGACATTTGCATTCTTTTAGCTGGTCATTAAAGTCACCTGGAGATTTATTTGTGTATCAGGGTCACCTGAGTGATACAAATTGGTGTGGAGACTTCTTGGAACTGTTGAAAGGATTCTGTTGTAGTTTGGAGATAGATGGTGTCATATCTCCCCCTCCTGTTGAGAGAGGGCTGTTCAATTTTGACACCAATGGCCACTTTAACCCCTCTTTCAAATCAGTGATCCTCTCTGTCCAAAATATGGACTTTGTTGTCTTCAAAAGAGTGCCCTGTGTCTTTTAAATGCACGATGGAACTGTTCGACTAACTCTAGTATTGATGATGTTTGTTCCTGGTGGCAGTAGATTAGTGCCATGCTTTATGCAAGGTTGTTTTGTTTCCAGGACAGGATCTGCACATGGGCTCAACGAACTGATGCGGATATAGTTCTTCGTTTCTTCCCGGTGTTTTATCTTGGAAATGGAACAACCCTGTCTATGTACCTTGGATTTTGAAGATGTACATTATGATTTGTTGCTAGTCTCTGATAGCTATTCTAATCCTGCAAATGTATGGAATGAAATAGTATAATTTATTGTTCTTATCATGCATATCGTTATAAAGATGCTCTGTAGGTTTCTTTTTTTTTTAGCATTTTAGAAAGCCCACTGTCATCCTTGAGATGACTAGCCAGTCAGCGAGGCCTAACTACTTTTCTTAACATTCTTCCATGTGATAGATGTATTTCCAAGAGTTTGATACTGTTGGGGTGATGGCTCCAATTCTGTGTTGATCTGACCATGATTTGGTCCACATTCCACTATAGATCCAGGTGGAGTAGATGGAATATACACTAAAGTCAACATAGAAAAACATGATTTGTATGATGAATGCTATACTATTGTATAATTATCGCCTATACACATACTACAACACAACCGCACACCACCACACACACACACATCACACACACACAAACACACACACACACACACCACACACCACACCAACAAAGTAATAAGTAAATAATAATATAATATATTATATATAGTTAGTTAGTATATAGTATAATTATATATATATATATATATAGTATTATGGATCTCTGGTGTATTTCGGGTTTTCTCCCGTGGGCGTAGAATTGGAAGTTCTAGGCAACGTTGTGTCCCGACTGAAGTCTCTATTTTCTCACATGTCTTCATTCTCTTGTGCAAGCCTCCTTGGACGAGTCCTTCGCTGAGTGCATGCTCCTTTCAGAGTAAGTGCTCTTGAGGGCTCTCTCGCCATAGCTGCTTCTGTCCTTTTTAACTGCTCAGCTCGGGGTGTGACTTGAATTGGGTGGGGTTTGGCTCGTTGTTCTGATTGGTATCGCGGGGTCTGGGGCGTGTGTGTCTGTATGTTGCGTCAGTGGGGTGTGTTCTGCTTACGCTGCTTCGGTCCGGGCCTTGGCTGGTGGTCTCAGCTTGCGTACGCGGGTCTTGTTAGAACGTTTGCGATAGGTGGCCAGGAGATGTTCCTTCGCTGTCCTGCTGTGCCTACTCGCATGTGGAATCTTGTTGTTCCTTTGGTCTTGCTTCGATCGCTCTCTTGTCGTGCCTACAGTTTCTTTTTCGTGTGCACATCGGTTCGTGCTCATCAGGTGTTTAACGTATGCGTCTGGCGTTGTTCTAGTGTCTTTGGGTACTCTTGTATGGAGAGGGGTGTTCGTAAAGTTTGGGGGTTTTGATGTTGTGCCTTTTGGGTTCGACTAGTTTGCTGCAGTTGATGGCTTTGTCTCTGTTCGTCTTCGTCCTTTTTTATAGTTTGTGTGTTTCCCCCCCCTCCTTGGTTGTTTTGGATTGTTGTTGGGGTGGGGTATTTGTGGCGGGTGCTTCGGAGCTAGGTAGGTTAGGGTTTGCTTCCCATGTCCTAGGAGCGGAAGCTGGTCGATGTGTCGGTTGTCCATCGTTCCTGCGCCATCGTCTAGTCTCAGTCCAGTAAGGACCAGGGCGCCTATGTAATTTGTGTAAGGCTGGCTGGAAGCCAATAATGGGCCCGCCGGTGGAGATTTTTGTGCTAGACTAGGTCTCCAGTGAGAGTAAAGGATGCGGTATTGAGTGTGGTTCTACTTGCAGGTAATTCCTCAGGTGGGTTTTGGTGTTCAGTAGAGTTGTAGAGGTGCGGTTTGTGTTACATGCTATTAGGACGCAAACGGCATATGTTGTAACTACGTGCGTTGAGGGTTCTGCTGGTGTTTTAGTGCTAGTGGTTGTTGATAGGGTTAGATATGCTGAACTTGTTAACAAGTTTGTTTTAGTCTATCTTGGATGGTCCCATGTGTCGCAGCTATTGTCTTCGGGCTTCTTTTTGTATAAGGACATGCGTTTTAGCTCGTACATGTTCCAACGCAGATGAGCGGTGCTGGTTAGGGATGTCAGGATAGTCTTGTGCCAACTTGTATGGGTATTGCTCGAGTGCAAGCTAAGGCAATAAATTCGGTGGGCCATCTGTCAGAGTACTACATTTACAGTCTGGGCTCAAGTTCATATGTTGCATAAGAGTTTTGTTCAATTCGTTTTTTTAATTGCTCATCAGTAAGTTTGTGGATATGGCCATCACATGATGAATAGACCTCTAGCTCAAGGTGTTGAGTATGGCACATCAACACATTATCAAATATGTATTCTCTTTCGTTGGGCTTTCCGTAGCAAAATCATTCATGGATGTCTTGACACGCAAGTGAGGGAGGGCCGTTCGTTTGTGATAGCTAAATGGTTGGCTAGGTTCGCCCCATGTCGCTAAGACTGCGTCTGCAATCGCACGTAGCGGGAGAAGGCTAGGGCGATAGTAGTACATTATAGTGCTAGGTTCATTCGCGCATTTTAGCCAAGCCTTCACCATTGACATTAATGGTGCCTTCACAACCTATATCGTCCTTGTAAACAGCACAGTGGCCACCAAAGGCCTCAGAACGATCCTAAAAACGCAGAACAGAAAGTTAGACTCCGCCTGCTGCCTAAATGTAGGCACCTTCGATTTGGGTTCTTATGGTGGCCCGGGTGTCCTTTTCGTCGCAAGCATGCCACACCTTCTCCTGCAATTTGTTGGGAATTACCACCAACTGTCCTCCATGTAACCGTACAACCTTTTCAAGGGGGACAGTTCCAGACTGCCAGGTACGAAAAGGTTTAAAAGTGTCACCTCTATCTTCATGCTGGCCAGCCTTACTACCAATCTGCAGAATCGAGCTGTCAGCAGGTTTTCATGGTAGCTTTACGCGACGTCTGCTTGTGGTTAGTCGGGCAGATTCGGCCATGTCTCGAATCTGAAGGGGTGGCAGTGGTGGGGAGCTGGTCATCTTCTTGTTCGGCAGTTGAGGGAACGGCTTAAGGCGAGTCTGGCATGGTGATGGTTTTTCCTGGACGACTGTAATGAGTGGTGTAATTGTATGCGCGAGGAATTCTGACCATCTCACCAATCCTTGGCCGATAGGATGTTCGGCGGTTGGTTTGTTCCCTGCCAAGAATTCTAGAGGGGTTTGGTGGGTCTGTGATTACAGAAAATGTCCCACCATAGAGGTATTCATGGAATCTCTTGAAATGTCTGCTATGATGCCGAGGGCTTCTCGGATCAAGTTTGTGTAGTTTCTTTCAGATTTTGACAGCGTTTTTTAGAATAGAAGCGAGTTGGGTTGCTTCTCTGCCATCTGGTAGGCTTTCGACTCAGTATGGCGCCGATTCTCAGAAGGCGAGCGATCACAGTGACCGTCAGTGGCAGGGATGTTGCTGTATTGTATTAAAAACGGTGTTTCGGATGTTAATACAGTCCTTCAATGTTTTCGGAATGCTGCTTGTTCTCGGTGGCCCAATTCCAGAGCAATTTTTTAATCTAATAGCCAATGTTATAGGCTCTGCTACGGTTTGCCTTTTGGAGCAGGAGAAGACATTAGGGTAAGAAGTGTTAATGGAGACCTAAGAACCTGTACAGTTCTGTTTTGTTCTTAGGCCTGGGTGTTGTCTTTAATGTGCTTTTTAACTTGTTTTTCAGTGGGGTTGTATCCTTCTTCTCATCTATAACAGGTAGCCTACAGAACTTCGACTTGATTGGTGGGCTAGTTGACATTTGTCTTTTCTTTGACTTGAAAAGCGCTGCTTCCCTGAATCTTTTGCAAGACTCTCTCAGTCTGTCTTCTAACTTGAATGTTTGTTTTTTTCGCGGATACTAATACATTCGTCAGAATAGGGAACTACCTTTTAGTCCATTTAGAAGGCGCTCCATTATGCTTTTGGAAAAACACCTGGGGCAACGCTAACACCAAATTTGAAGTCTGCTGCATTGAATTCCCCTCTTTGCGGTGACTATACTCTGTGGCTTCTGCATTTCAGGGTCAAGTGGCAGCCTGTTGGGTCTGCTTGCGCGAGATCAAGTTTCGGCAAAAAAATTTTTCCTCCCCTAATGGAATGCAGAGATGTTGGAACTGACTGGAAACAGGGTACATGCACTTGCTGGAGTGCATGATTGAGAGGTGGCCTTATAGTACACCACAGATGCCCATACTGACCCATCTGGTTTGACAAGGACGTCACAATGAGAGTTTCCCACTGGCATGGGTCGATTGGCTTCATAACATCGCTGTGCGATGAGTTCGTTAAGCTGCTTCATCTATTTTCGGTTTTAAGAGGCAAAAGGGACCGCACTCTTGGCTTTGAGCCTGATGGGAGCTATCTTAGGGTCCTAGGCCTGAATGTTATATGGGGTCCCCTTGTACCTGTGCCTAGGGTCCCGTCAAATAACATCCAGATCTTCGCAGGCTCTCACTGCAACAGTCCTTCGTGACGACTGTTGGATTCCTGTCATTTATTGCCGATTCAAGGGCCGCGAACCCATTCAATTCCAGCAGGCCTAGGGCGATCACGGTTGACAATTGTCAGAGGAAGTACTTCATGTGGCTTTTTGAATTCTATTAAGGAAATGTCCACCGACCCACTACCGGGATTTCGGATCTTTCCCTGGTAAGTCTTTGAGTATTAGAGATTTGCGCTGTTCCAGTCTCTATCGCTATGGTCTGGAATCAGATGTGTGATGGTGTTGCCATGATACGCCATTGACCGGTATGGATCTGAAGTCTAGCTTCCATTTCACAGGGCTTTTCCTTTGATATTTCCAATGTTTTATTTACGGACGTTTTTTTGCAATTTGTGCCGCCTGGCATTTCTATGATGATTGTTTGGTATGTCTTCATTCTTTGTCAATTCACATTGGCCGGCTTCTGTTCTCTGTTGCCAAATCGGCTTCCGGCTTGTCTATCTCTCGGTGGGTCGCAGTCGCGGTGGTGGTTTTTTTGTGTTCCTTCTGCCTTCTTCTCTCGGAGCTTGGTTCTTGTAGTTCTTGGTTTTCGTTGAGTTTATTTGGCACATAGTGGCTGTGGATTTTTCCTTGGCCACTTCAATGGCGGGTGGCCTTCTGCGATGGCCTCAGTCACTGTGATAGTTGGTCTGGTTTAGTAGCTTGCTTTTGGAGTGTAGCACCATCCTTCAATCTGAGGACACGCAGTTCTCATGGCTTTGTGTCCATGTTGAGAAACTCTCAGGCTCCCTTCATATTCTTAGGGACCCTGCTACGAAATCTCCAATGCTCTCATCTTCTTCATGGATGTCTCGCTTGGTAGACAATATTGATGTGTTCTAATAAGATTGGCAGACTACAGGTGGCCGTAATGGGGCTCATAGCAAGTTGCGCGTTTAAAATCTGGCCATGCTCATTTTGTTTTAACCGTCCCGTGGTATTGGGCTAACACATTTGGCCATCTTGAAGAAACGTAGGCTCCAGCACACAAAAGTGTCGTGATGCGAATCTCCGTGAAGGCTCTCATACATTTTTGCGTCCAAGTAATTTTCCTCATGTCACGTCTTCGGCTTCTAGAAAGCACTAAGCCACGAGAGGCGAGTTTCTACTTGGATCTGCTCCCCAATTCACTCTTCTTTCGGTTGGGACATGGGTTTGCAAAACAGATCTCTGCGTGGTAGGCTGTGAGATTTTGTGATAACTCACAGCGATACCTTGGTATGCCTTCAACGCAGGCAGACTCTCACTGTATTGGATGACCGGACGCAAACCCTCAGAAAACTACCAAAAGCAACCAACCGTGCTATCGGTCTCGCAGCTCAATTCACAATATCCTACACACACGACCTCCACCATCAGCCATACACAGTATGCACCAATGTTATAACTCGATCGTGCTAGCACGAAATAGACAGTAATCTTCAGACGACAACACCTGGTGTTTCAATTCCCATAGCACAGATACTCTGTAAGCTTCGTTTAAACATAATTCACGTGATAGCTTTTCTAATATAGTAACATTGTAGTACAGGAAGTCTCCAAAGTGCGGTTGCTCGTTGTTTTTACATTAAAAGCACGGACTGCCTGCATGAGCATCTGCTCCAGCTCAGAGTGAAGCGTGTCTCGGATAACCGATGCTTTTGATACACACAGACATCAACACGTGTGTTAGGTGCGCGGATGTCTGCAAACATCGAAACTCGAGATCTACACAGACGAACTCGATAGCTTCGCTATTCACCACGGGACTGGCCATTGCCGAAATGTCCAAACGTATTTGGTTCTTGGAGAGGAGATATTCACAACTATGTGTCTTATAACTTATAACCACTAAAAAAGTATGCTCTATCCGGAAGACGGATCACATGGGTGACAAGGTCGCTCGGAAGATGGTTTGTAACAACAGTGGAGGCAAAGTAAACTCAAGCGGCTTAGAGTAGACATAAACATAGATCAGCTTAACATGGCTACGATAAATTAGATTACTGGGCGCTCTTCATTGTGGTCATCTTGAAAGTCAGGATCATCCAACGCTGTAAATGTTACACCTAGATTGTGGGGGAATGATGCATCTCCATGTTCCCTAGACGTTCTGGTAGAGACCAACTTAGCTCTCTGACTCCAGCAATGCAACTGCAGGCGCTGGTTTAGTTTATTTGCTTATCAAGACTTGCTCTTCTCCCTTCTTCTTTCCTTTCCTCACTTCTTTCTCTCCTCCTCCACTCTCTTCCTCCTCCTCCTCCTCCTCCTCCTCTTTCTGAAGGGATGAGAGGGGTTTGATGAAGTGGATCTCAAAGCACTCTGTGAACCATCTTGTGGGTCATTTTTCTCTCTCATGAGGATATCGCCCTGAATAATAAAACTGCTAACTCAATTCCTTTGTTTCGACGTTTAACAGGTCGTTATTTCAATGGACGCACCCCACCAGTTGATATGTTGAGAAGGGGTATGTTCTTGAACAAGCCACAAATGTTACCTCTAGTAAATGAAGAATCCAGAGGAGGACTGTTGGGGTCGCAGGGGTTCGGCGAACGCGTCTAGCTATGCCATCCTGCCTGCCAGTTTGGAGAATCCCCCGAAATCACTAGCGGCTGGCCTTGACGCTCGCCACGGCCCTTCCTCTCGCCATGAGAGTCCTACCACATTGCCCATTTTGTGGCAGGGCAGGTAAATGCAGGGCATGCGGAGGGAAAGTTCAGGGAGGGGAACTGCGCAAAGAAACAGGCCTCCTGGAAGATTTGGTGAAGGCCGATAAATTAGGGCCCATTTCTGGCTTCGCAGAGAGCCTCCGGGAGCTCTGGGAGTCCTGTTTTTCCAACGACCCCCTCATAACAACGACCCGCCTAATGTTGCGGACGCTCTCAAAAGAGCAAGACCTCTGAGACCAGCCCAGTGAAAAGAGAAAAAAAACAAAACCCACACACCACGTCCTGCCAATCAACCCAACACCGGCCGTCCCCCGATATCGGAGCTGTAAGAAAGCAAAGGCGCAATAGAGATCATATAGGAGGAGCAAAAGACCATCACTCACTATGGCCAGTTCACACCAGCAGAACTCACACCCTTAAGAGCTGTATGGTTCTCCGCCACAGAGATATGAAATCCAATGTGAACGCGTAACCACAAACTACAAGTGAGAAGCAATGTAGAAAAAGATGAAAGAGTCACAGGCACTCAATGAAAGAAGACTTGAATACACATATAAAGTTATAGAGCATATATTTGAGACGCAAAATAGGTCTCTACATCGAGCACTAATACAAGGACGCAGATTAGTATACACCTACTATCAGCATGGGTGATAATCTATCATGATGCGCAGAATACTATCACAGGTTACTAGGAAACTCATTCCGATAGATGATTCAATTTTGTGAGATAAGATCAGATCCTACATATGAGAATAAGCAAACCACGTATGTATGAGTCAAGCTTACATAGCGCACTACTAGTGTAGCTAGGTATTGTAGAAGAATGAGAGCAGTCAGTATAACATCATTCACCTCGCAAGAAGATGTCCTATTTCGATGAAAGATAAAGATTGTGGGACTCAGTTCTTCATTTTCATAATTTGCACTTTGGAATGCAACCCACCGTGCTACCATACTTATTCTTCATAGTGGCACTCTCATAGACAAATAGCCTTAAGCTTCTTATATAGACAGTAATGTCACCGCAATATTCGCATAATACAACAATGAGTCATATACTAGAGCGTCTGACAAGGCTTGATCGTAAAAAGACTAGATAGGAGAGGATACTCGTAGACAATAATACACACCAATACACTAGTAGAGTGTTTTACGCAAAGTGGTGTATATTATATGCATTGCATTCCTGTGTGCATATGTGGCTATCATTACTTACGCAGTGCGACCAAGCTGTCTTGAGATACAGACAAAGAGTCATGATGAGATAATCTGTATCCATATATAGCTCAGATACGTAGATGGCGGCTTCATGAATCTGGGCCACGACTCGGAGAAGACCAAGGAAATACCATACTGGAAGCTCAACCTCTTCATTGTCTTCCAGAATCTGGATGTGATAAGTCTGGGAAATTATATGGAAGCATTAATCATATTTCTTTAAACCTTCTGTTTTATACTTCTGTTGTTGGGTTCATGTATCGTTTCATTTACTGCCTGGGAGAATTACTCGATGACCTTAACTACAGAAGGGGCAATATTATCCCATTTCACAATGCCCTATTCACTGAGTTGTGGCAAAGCAAGATTTGGTATTGGTTAGTTCCACTGCTTGTCCACCACCTCTCATGATGACTTTGAGATGTCTGGATTCCACTCCCAAAATTCCGGTCAGCCACATGCTGAGACTATGGGCAGTGATCTGGAAGTTGAAGTCTAGACTCTTTAATTTGTCAAACTGAGGAACATTGGTGTAGTCATTGGTGGTACGATACTGTCGTACTTGTGTCTACACTAAATGTACCTCAGCCCTCAAGAGATGCAGGGCGCACTGCGAGGAGGTTCGGGAGGGCAAAAAATGGGCCTCCTTGGAAGTTCGGCGATAAGGCTGGACATAAGGCCTCCATTTGTCTTGGCTTCCAGAGAGCCTCTGAGCCCCGGGGAGGATCGTTTTCCCATCCCAGAGGCCCTGTGACTATCGTCTTTTTTTCACCCTAACCATTTCCAGGGTTTTTTTACGTGCTATGTGGGAAAATAACGTATAACAGTTGGCAGGAATGCCTGGTGTCTTCTAATTCAACCCATTCTACAGGCGCAAGAATCTTCATAACTTCCCGCTAGCACAAATTGTAAAGATGGCAGCCATTGTTAAAAACCACATCCCAGTGGTAAATATAGATCTCTAAAGAGACCAGGTTCTCTTCCGCTGCTTTAATAGTAGTCATATTCAAGTAATTCCTTCTGAACTCAGAATTCTCTTTAATTTTACCAAAAGCATTTCAGACAACGAGTCCATACCATTGGAATAATACTGGAAGATCGGACTAAAACAGGTGAGTTGAAAGTCATGAGATTCATAAAGTGAAATCTAAGCATGAGCATCCTATGTCCCGGAGTCGTTACCAACCTCAGTAGGTTTTCAACCTCTATTCGCATGAAGGAAAGGAAGGAAAGTTCATTGGCAAGCAAATAGCTATGATTATTTATAGTGCTGTTCAATGTAGTTCCTAAGATTACTTAATGGGTTAGAATAATGCAATTATTATAGATACTATTCCTTGACTTCCACGTCATTCACTCTCGGTTCATCGTTTCAAGCACGCAGAGGTGGTATTCGCCAGCGCTCTTCCTGACCAGCTTATGGACCGAACCTAGTACCCGGAAATCATATCACACCGTCAGTTCAACCACACATCTTGAGAAAGCGTCCAGCAATGATTTCGCAAGAAGGATGTCTCATCCTCCTGACTTATTGAGAGGAATAGCGGTTATGACACCAGGGAGACGTGAGAAATTTCGCTGGAGTCTGCTCTTAATTACTAAACTATGATACTAGCGCCCGCCGTTTTGAGTCGGATCTGAATGTTATAGGGGTGTGGTTATATCGTAAAATCATACATTGCAATGGTACTAAGCCAGTCAAACTGAATATGTTCTGATTTCACAACCAGTGAAGAGACAACCTAAAAGAAACACAGCAACAGATACAAACTCCTTATGCAGCAACCAAGACTCGATTGCTTAGGAAATCAAGCGACTTGTCAGCAAGAGTGGTCAAGATGTGCTGGAAAGTTACTCCTGACCATCTGTGGTTGTCTTCGCCACAAGCGTGTGTTTCACCAAAAACCTTTTCCAACCTTAGACTGTCTGACTATTGACCTCACCGATCTTTCCTAAGAGGAGTCCCTGGTAGGTGGGGGCGTGCATACGTACAAAACGGTGCCTACCCATCGGGCTGTCCTATTGTTGTCTTTTGTATTATTTTCTTATATTACCATTTTCAGTTTATTCATAACTATGTATAGTACTTATAACGTATTATCATTGTAGAGACAATGACAATCACGAAAATATCAATCACAGTCAATCCGTTAATTATGAGTTTAAAAAAAGTGCAGTAGGTTCAGAGGAACCCGAAATACCATTCTCACCTGGAGATGATCGCCAGTCGCGTTGTAACAGATTAATCCGCTTTCTCCGGTCATGCGCGACGCAACTGCCACACCCCAAGAAGCCAGATATTTAAAATGAAAATTGCAATCCCGACCACAAAATGGACAAGGGCACTGAAGGTAGAAGTGCAGTTATATCGGCCGTTGTTCTTTATGCTTCCCACGACGTTGCTGCTCTATATTTCATCGCATGGTGACTAATGGTGCATTCACCAATTGGGCGTCTTGGCACCCCTTGGCCATGCATTTGATGACAATGTAGCGAAGGACTCCCAGGGTCATGTGAGATCAGTAGTCATCGTCCCAATGAGACCATGTGGCCACAAGTGTGTGTGAATGCAGATGGTGTGGTGTATTATAAAAGTGAATTGTTACTACTGGTCGTGTGGGCTGGCTTGGTGGGCATAGGCTGGTGGAGTGCAGGTAAGGATAACTGGGCCAAAATCTCATTCGCCTGTCCCCACGCTAACACCGACCTAACTCCTGCTTTCCACCTCCTTCTCCTGATACAGGCGCAAAAAGAAGACCCAGCCATCAGCTGGGACTGATGGGAGGAGGAGAAGTAGATGGGAGGCGGGGCCACCAGGTCGAGGATGGTATTTGCCAGATATCTCCAAACTACCAAAATTTCATTTCACCTGGTTCTCCAGAAGCGTGGCAGAACTTGCTACCACATTTCTTGGTTAGAATGCAGTATTGTCAGGCTATATTCTGCTGACCTGCTGATTGACAGCAGTTCGGCAGTTCAAATCTCGACTGGCTCAAGGTCTGAAGGTCAAACTTCCTCGCTACCGGTGCCCCGAGTGGGGCTCTTGTGCTGTGCTGGGTCTTGATGCATGCGGTAGGCGTTGTAAAGAGAAAGATCTCGAGGTTGGTAAAATGTAGGACCGAGATTGTTCGGGGGTGCGATAGGCTGACCCAATGTAAACCACTTAGAGAAGGCGTGCTGAACAGCACTATAGAAAGTCAAGTGACTATATAAGAGATTTAAAGTGCTATTCAGGCCTAATTTCTAACCTTTCCAGCTGTAGCTTACCGATAAGGCAAGAGTTCAGATGGGACAAAGCCAGAGTGTTCGAGTCTTGAATAACCTGCAGTGACTGCTGTTAGACAGACTATGCAAGATAGATGGTGGGCAATTAAGAAGGTATGAAGATGGGCAGCGACTCAATTACAACAACTGTGCTTGCTTAGCAATGGATACGTGGGTTCAATGTTGTTGGTCATAAATCGGGGATTCCTGTAACCAAGTTATTTGCAAAAGATGACACACAAATAACACAAGAAGGAAATTACAAAATGAAGTTAGAGGACAGCAGTCAGTTTCAAAAGCGCAGTTGTATGTAAAAGTGCAAAATGACCGGAAACCACAAGGTAAATTAGAAAACTGAAATTTAGCTCCTATATTAAACTGGAGAACATCAATAACAATAGGTATAGGGATGAAGATGAGCGGTGGAGAAATCCAGTGATACGGGCAACACAACATTTATACTGGTTTTAGATGTCTTAGTAAGAATACATGGAAGCGTGAGAGATGAGACCAAACAGTTCATTCACCAAGACTGCAAAGACAACAACTGTTCACATTACCAATAAAATGATTTTCTTACAGAAGACCAATATATGGACGATGACCCAGGCTAGTGCCTCTGGGCAAGGAGGGGATCAACATGCATCATTGTTCCAAGGAGTCCATCGTGTTGTCCACAAGGTATGCTGAAGTCCAGCCCACCATGAATTTCGCTGTATGTACCGCAAGATTGCTTTGAGTGTTAAGTTCAGATTCTTGTAGATGAAACTATAAGCTTACAAGTAGATATCTTTATGCCCTACTGAACTGCTCTGGATGTCGCTTAATTTCCCTGCCACTTGACATGTCAGTAGGTGGGGTAAACAGGTTAGCCCTTAGGTAATGATCAACTCTTGTCCAATTACTAAGGACGAACAGTTCTTACAGTCATGCTCCATTTTACAACCTGTTGTTGCTGTGGCTGTTAAACAATCACGTGGAAACCTGTTCAATGCATCATATGGTTTGTATTAGCCAGTGCACTGGTGTGAAGACAGGAGAGTGAATTCAATCAAACAATGGGTAAGAGTTGCTAACTTAAAGGCCTGACCTTGGTGGGCGATTCTGCGCACACGTAGATTATCCGTCTGCAGATAATCACCTCACGACCCTTCTATTAAGGCCCAGTCCCATGGCCAACAGACACAAAACTGTATGCATAAAAGGACACAGGGAATGAGCAACAAATTTCGGCGGTGGCTCTATCCATTGTATGCACGCTCGTCAAAACTGGCAGAAAAAATTGGCATACACAGACAGAAAGAGAACGGGACATGGGTAGTTAATGCTTAGTGGGGACTGTTCAAATGGATGTCTTACATGCGGGAAGCTTTAGCGGATGAAAGTGGATGGTAGGGGATGAAACCTCTGAAGCGGGCTTACGGGGGAATAATTGCGAACATGACGCATAGCGGATTGAGCGGGATGCATCACATACACCTAAAGGAAAGAATAGGGATGCACCGTGGATTTGTTATATCGGATGCAAACTGTTCACCGTATTGCGCTCTTTCTATTTCTCATGCTATAATTCGATAGTTATCTCTGGTCTTCCCTGTACCTTTTCTTTCCTCTCTTCTCCATCTTTCAGCTGCCCGCCGGTGTGAGTTGCGAGGATGCCCAGCAGATCCACGCAGAGGATACGCGGCCACGTTTAACGGATGACCCTCACCGCGCACCTGTTCCTCGTAAGGTGCTCATTCACAACCTCCAAGAAAGAAAGACTCTAGACTCTTCTAGGGTTATAGTACAAAGTTACTCTTCTCTACTCGAAAATGAAAGAGGTAGCAACCCAGAAGAATCTGATCCTGAGACAACTTAGGCAATCAAACTCACATCATACAAGGTGAACTGCGACGTCGTTCCACCGTCGGACCCCAATAGTTCAGATGACACTTCCAAATTTAGAACCGTTGGTGAATATGATCATCGATGGGCATCTTCAGGGTGATGGCATGAGGGCCCCTCTGTCCGTTGACCTTGGCAATATCTTGATAACGGGCTTGCAGGTTGCGCAGAGAACAAGAAAGGCTAAGCGAGAAATTAGAAACCCGATAACTCTGACTGTACGCTCCCCCCCTCGTTACACACAACCAGCACCCACCATGTAACACCTCCAGGAACACTGTCCAGACTCTGCCCCCTCCCCCCATTCTTATCCGCCACGCCGACGCCAACGCACTGCCAAAGCGAACAGTCAGACACATCTTGAACGGCTGACACGGACAATAGAACACGTTGTTGCTGCGTATGTGCGGGATTTACATCGTGACAGGGTTGGGAAAGTTCAATCCGTTCACAAAGAATTTGTGCAGGGTCAAAATCTTGCACATGGATGAAATCCGCAGTGGTCGGAGTGCTCCGACGGCCATAGAGCGTATAACACCACGTATGCAAACTGAGTAACACCAACGGACTGCAGCGTATGAAACACGTATGCAATGAGTACACAACGGATGCATAGCATTTTCCAACGGATGGCAAGCTTTTTTTAACCTTTTACATCCTCTTTGCATCCGTAAGTGCAGTGGGACCAGGCCTTTAAGGTGAGCAGTCTCCTCTTAGGGAAGGAGGAGTTTGAGGTCCACCTGAAGAGGCACGCTGAGGAATTTGTCTGGAAGACAAAATCAGTCGACTTTGTTCTCAGTTAGATGTCGGCATGGTTGCTGATCTGGTAGAAGCTTCTGAGGCAGGTTCTTGCCCTGTTATCTGGGAACAGTTTGACCCTATTGCTCCTGAGGAAGTGGATAGGATATTATGGAGTATACGTGTGAGCATTTTTTATTATATACATATATATATAATATACATATATATATATATATTATATATTATATATATATATGTATTTTAGACCCATGTCCCTCCTGGCTTGTGAAAGCTTCCCAGAAGGTGACAGGTGGGTGGACTCTGGTGGTGATTAATGCTTCTCTACAGGAGGGGATGGTGTTAAAGAGGCTGTGGTCCACCCTTTTCTTAAGAAACCATCACTGGACTCCACCTGGTTGGATAATTTCTGACCTGTCTCCAATCTTCCCTTTTGGGGGAAGGTTGTTGAGAAGGTGGTTTCTGGATGAAACGGATTATCTCAACCCCTAACAGTCAGGATTCAGGCCTGGATTTGGGACAGAAACAGCTTTGGTTGCACTTTTGGATGATCTGTGGTGGGAGCAGGATCGGGCAAGTGCATCCATCCTTGCTCTACTTGACCTCTCGGCAGCTTTTGATACCATTGACCATGGGATTCTCCTGGAACGGCTTCAGGGAATGGGAGTGGGAGGCCTTGTGCTGTCTTGGTTCACTTCCTTCCTCTGCGGCCACTCTCAGTTAGTGTTGATAGGAGGGGAGAGATCCAACCCTTGCCCACTGCTTTACAGGGTTCTGCACAGCTCGGTACTCTCTCCACTCCTGTTCAACATTTATATGAATGCTGAGTGAGATCATCCATCACCATGGACTGAGATCACCAATATGCTTATGATACTCAGCTATATGTCTCCGCCCATGGTGAGTTAAGTTAAGTCATGGCCAGCAGGGCCTTTGTGCAACTTCAGGTTGTACACCAGTTATGCCCTTTCCTGGATCAGCGATCCCTACTCACAGTCACTCATGCCCTGGTCACTTCCCATCTTGATTATTGCAATGTGCTGTACATGGGGCTGCCCTTGAAGAGAATCCGGAAGTTCCAGTTTGTGCAAAATGCAGCGGCCTGCATAGTTTTATTCAAACCCTGGTGTGCACATGTATCAACTCTCCTGCAGGAGCTGCATTGGCTGCCAATTTGCTTCCAGGCGCAATTCAAGGTGCTGGTTGGCATCTTTAAAGCCCTTCATGGCTTGAGTCTGGGTTATCTGAGAAAATATCTCTTGCCAGTGACATCTACCCGACCCATTAGAGTGAGGAGCCAGGGAACGCTGCGGGGTCCCACCCCTGAGGGAGATACACTTGGTGGGACTTAGAAGAAGGGCCTTCTCTGTGGTGGCTCCATCTCTCTGGAACATCAGTCCCCCAGAAATTAGAATGGCTCCCTCATTAATACTATTCCAAAAGGTAATGAAGACCTGGTTTTGCCAGCGGGCCTGGGGAACCCAGAGAGGGATGGAACCCATCAAATGGCTAGTGTGACCCCCTGTCATCGGGGTGGGGGGATGGGAGTTGGTTTTTGTTCTTGTTTTGTTTTGTTTTTTGTTTTGGCAAATTTTGTTTTATTGTACTTTACTAATTTATTTAATTCTTTTTGTTAGTTCTTATTGTTTTTATTTTTTGTTTTAAACATGATTTTACATTGTGTACGCCGCTTCGAGTTGCCAAGGCCGAATAGGCGGCAATATAAATCAAATAAATAAATAAATAAATCTGGCTTCCCCCA
The DNA here is from genome assembly GCA_004320025.1 of Laticauda laticaudata. Lineage (NCBI taxonomy): Eukaryota > Metazoa > Chordata > Lepidosauria > Squamata > Elapidae > Laticauda > Laticauda laticaudata. Next base: position 38,727 of record BHFT01046756.1, read on the forward strand.
ATGGACTTTGCTTGCCATATGTGTGAAAACTGGTCACCAGTCACTTTTTCCAGTGCTGTTGTAACTCTGAACAGTCATTAAGCAAATAGTTGTATGTCAAGAACTACCTGTAATTCATTGTAGCTGTCCATCGTGTAGAGGCCGCATCAGGAGTGTGATTCAACCGGTATAACAACCGGTTTGGTAAGCACGTGCGTGTGTACCAAATGGGCGCTCCGCGCTCATGCTCCCCATTTTAAAAAGCTAGTACTTCCCTTCAAATGCATCTGAAGGAAACAGCTAGAGCACAGCAAACCACTCTGCCACGTGAATCAGTTGTGCTGTAACAAAAAGACATAAAATACAGGAAAGAGCAGGGTGGAGGGGGGCCCTACATGTTTGTTGGAGCGAACTGGTTCAGAGCTAGCTGATCGTCAGAACAAGGGGTTTGCCCGAACCTGTCCGAACCAGGAGAATCCCACCCCTGGGCTCCATCAAATTATAGCTCAGGGTTTGAAATGATCAATTGGGTTCACTGCCGTGGTGCAGAAGGCCGACTAGACCACACCCACCATGGCCACACCAACCCAGCAATTGGGTAGAGAACCTTTTGCTAAAATTTTTGAAGGCCACCCCTGTCTGCACTTCCAATATTTAATACTGTTGACCATCTCTACAGCTGCATCTTTGATAGTGATTGGAAATATGACTTTCCTTTCTAAATTCTACAACAATTTCTTGGTTTTATTAACATTTAGAACCAGGTTACTTTTATTTCACCAGTCCACCACAACCTTCATCCTTTCCCTATAAGCATCTTCATGGCCTTCCTGGAAAAGACCCACCACTGCCATGTCATCTGCATACTTCACAATATGATTAATAGCAGATTTGGCAGAGCAGTTGTGAGTCATTAAGGTGAACAGTAATTGCCCTGTGGGGAACCTGTACTCAAGGAGATGGCATTGGAAGCTTTTCTCCATATTTTCACAAATTGAGGCCTGTCAATAAGGAAATCCAGTATCCAGTTACATAAAGGTTTGTCTGAAAGGACTGTGAGGTAGACGTCAGAATTTTTTTTCCCCCCACAACAGAGAGGGGAAAAAAATTCTGACATCTCCCCTACAATCCTGCCTTCTGAGAGCCTTATAAGTGCCTAGCCACAATTGTATACATGAATCTGGAAGGTGAGACGGCTTCGCTAAAAACTTTCCTGGAATTTGAACTCTTAGTTAGAAGCGACATTAAAAAGATATCCTCTTCCATCATGTTTTCTCATTCTTAGAAGGATGAATCCAGACAGCAGTTTCCTTCCTTCCAGGATGCCCCATGAGAGATTAATATCATTTCTCGGAGGGTTGTGAAATGGAGGAATTACTTCTGGCTTGCAATCAGAGAATTTTTTTTGTTTAGATTCCAGAGATACTACAACTTGCTGCAGTCCTAGAGAATCTCAGCTATTTGACAGTTTCCGCCACCATTCCCAACAATCCTTCCTCCCTGCCCCCTTTGAATCCTAGCCAAATTCAGAGTGGACAACTGATCTTTCGCATCTAATCATCTCTTCTGTAGTTGTCTCCAGATGTCTATGGAGTTTCTCAGTCATCCAGGTCATGGTTGTCCCAACGGTGTTTTTCCAAAAAACAATCAGACTTGCTTGTTTTTCTAGAAGATGTTTTGCTTCTCATTCAAGAAGCTTCTTTGGTTCTGACAGAATGGTTGTGAATAAAAGGATTTATGCTCCTCGCAGTCATGTGGGTCGATGGCCTTCTATCTCAGGGTTGTTGAGGCCACTTAGTGGTTTATCTGTGCCCTCAGGATCACCTGAATCCAGATGTTTTTCTCCAGATGTTCTGAATGAATGGTTGAAAGGTTGATAGGAGACCTGCCCAGAACAGTGCTCCTCTACCATGGCAACTTAAAAGATGTGGGAACTTCAACTCCCAGAATTCTGGAGGTTGGGATCCACACATTTTCAAGTTCCCATGGTAGAGAAGCACTGTTTTGGACAGGTCTCCTATCAACCTGCTCACTATGTACGTGTGAGTGAGTGGGGGAGGACCACTCTCTTGGCCAACCCCAGTAAAAGATCATCATGAGAAGTTGCCACCAATTAAGTTGAACCTCTTGCTCTTTCCAGCAGCAGAATTCTTGGGCTTTCAACCTATTCAGGATGGTTCCCTTTGGCTCACATCCAGAAGGAGGATGGACTTAATCATCCAGTCCAAAGGCCAAAATCCAGAACTCAACATATGGGCAGCCAGTTCCAAAGCACAAGAGTTAATCAGCTGTGTAATGGTGCATACTTCCATGTGGGTAGATTTTAGTGAGCAATTCCCTTTGAAAACAAATGAAGTGCAATTTCCAGATAGAAAATAAGTTTATTGGGCAAATATGAATGAAACAAAGGAAGGGAGGAATCATTCGTGGAGAATTCCAAGCTTAGTTTCCTTCTTGAATAAATTAAATTTCAGTTCATACTTATTGTAGAAAAGAAGTTCAGGAAGAAACATTTTGAATCTTTTGCTTGAATGTCTTTCCTTCCTTCTTTCCCCCTTCCTTCCTTCCTTCCTTCCTTCCTTCCTTTGTCCCTCCGTATTTTCCTCTTTGAAAGAAACCACTGCAGAACTCTGCAGTTTATAATTTTCCAATTTGTTCTGAAATAGACTTCAGGCTAACTTCTTTCTTCCCATAGTACCATGGAGCAGAAGTTTTCCTTTCCTTGCACAGTTAAAGGGATATTTGGAAAGAGCACAATGTAAGGGAGTAAAATGGCATGCTCTTTTCATACTTGTTTTTACAAATAACTCAAGGTGGTGAACATATTTAACACACCTTCTTCCACTTATTTTCTCCACAACAGGTTGGTTGGTGTGAGAAAAAGTGATTAGTTCAAACTCACTTAGCTGGCTTTCATGGCACAGGTGGAGCTTTAACCTTGATCTGATAACTATAATATTTAAATAACTAGAAAAATATATTTAAAAAAATATCAGAAGAAAAACAAAGGAAAAGAAAAATCAAAATAAAGGTGTGCATGCTTAAAAGCAAAAATTGAATCAGTGCCTGCTTCTTCCTTATTTGATGTCCTTGTACTCTGAACTTTGCAACAAAGAGTTGGAGCAGAGGTGGCATTCAGCAAGTTCTGACCAGTTCTGGAGAACCAGTAGCGGAAATTTTGAGTAGTTTGGAGAACTGGCAAATACCACCTCTGATTGGCCCCGCCCCCATCTATTCTCTGCCTCCCAAGTCCCAGCTGATTGGCTGGGTCTTCTTTTGTTGCCCTGTATAGGAGAACGGAGCTGGAAAGCAGGTTAGTGGGGTGGGGAGGGAATGGGGATTTTGCAGTATCCTTCCCCTGACACACCCAGCAAGCCACACCCACAGAACCAGTAGTAAAAATGTTTGGATCCCACCACTGAGTTGGAGGGCAATATACAAAAAGTAAAAATTCTCTATGGCTGCAAACAGCAATTCAAGATGCTGGTAGGGAATAAATAGTTCAAGAAATGAGGGAGCTCAATGCAACACCATGTTTGAAGCAATCCTCTGGAGAGGGAAATATTTAAAACTGCTGAATGCCATGTGCTTCTGTAAATGTGCTGCAAGGAAATTTTAAAGAGGGACATGTATGCCGCACGGCTTAGAAAAAGGAGATGATTGACTTGCTATATATGGTAATAAAAAATGATAAGTTGTAAAAACAGTGGTACACATCAGCATGCAAAAGTATATAAAACATGAGAAACTTTTTGATGTAAAGAGTTCTAATTTGGAACCATGCCCACTCAACTGATTCTAATAAAACTCTTGTTGGAAAGTGATCCTGACTGCAAGTTTCAAAGAGATTTCAAAGAGAAATCCAGAGCAAATTTCTGTCGAACTCCAGAATAACATAGTAAATTGATTCCAGCAAAACCAGACCCACTGAACCTAAAGGAAATATTTCACCTGCATCAACATAAGGTCGTTATCTTATGACCATCCTGGAGCTTGCGCATGACAGTTGTAAGTCGTGAATGGTTGTAAAACAGGTTACCCACATGACTGACACAATTTTATGAGCTTTTTTTTGTGGCAGTTGTTAAGCAACAGCTGTGATTTTTTTTTTAAGTGAGCATGCAGTTTAAGCAAACTAATGGTTCACTATGGGCCTGTTTCACTAAAAAACTGGATATAAATGCCAGGTTTGGGCAAAAACATGGTAAAATGTGCAGTCATGTGACTGGGGCAGGGGGAAGGCAGCAGAACTGAGTCATAAATACTGCTAGGGAGGTCCATTATAATTTCAACCAGTCAGTTAAGTGACTGGTCGTAAGTTGAGGACCACATGTGGATTCTTGAAGAAGCCTGGTGGATATCAAAGTCCCCATGCAGGAAAATATTGCTTTAGGGAATAACCCCAGCAGCCTGAAAAACCTGTTGGTTAATGTGCAGCAGTTTTAGCCTATGGATCAGCATCTGAACATCTCCAAACACACGTAACAATTATTGTAGGCAACTGTTGGTTTCTTTCCATTGGGAGGAATGTCTCTCCAATGGTCAGGCATATAATTTCCCAGTCAGCAGCCAAGTGGCTGTGGGGATGGCTGCGAGGGCTTTTATCCTTATGGATTTCAAACCAAGCCAAAGCTGATGGACAGGAGGCTCAGAACAAGGATTTTGCTTCACACACTCTGGAAGATAAGTTAATACTCTATAAAGCCTTAGTAAAACTACACCTAGAATACTGCATCCAGTTTTGTTCACCACACAATAAAAAATGATGTTGAGGCTCTAGAAAAAGTACAGAGAAGAACAACCAGGATGATTAGGGGACTGGAGACTAAAACATATGAAGAACGGTTGCAGGAACTGGGCATGGTGAGTCTGGTGAAGAGAAGGACCAGGGGAGACATGATAGCAGTCTTCCAATATTTGAGGGGCTACCACAGAGAGGAAGCGGTCAAGCTATTTTCTTAAAGTGCCTGTAGGCCAGACAAGGAATAATGGATGGAAACTGAACAAGGAGAGATTTAACCTAGAAATAAGGAGAAACTTTCTGACAGTGAGAACAATCAACCAATGGAACAGCTTGACCTCGGAAGTTGTGGGAGCGCCATCACTTGAAACTTTCACGAAGAGACTACACAGCTACTTGTCAGACATGGGATAGATAGATAGATAGATAGATAGATAGATAGATAGATAGATAGATAGATAGATAGATAGATAGACAGATAGATAGATAGAACTCTTTATTGGCCAAGTGTAATTGGAATTTGTCTTTGGTTCAGAATAGAATAGAATAGAACAGAACAGGAACAGAAGAATAGAGTAGAGTAGAGTAGAGTAGAGTAGAGTAGAGTAGAATAGAAATAAGAATATAATAGAACAGAACAGAACAGAATAGAACAGAATCGAATTATTTATTGATCAAGTGTGATTGGATATACAAGGAATTTGTCTTGGTGCAAATGCTCTCACTGTACATAAAAGGAAATATACATTCTGTTACATATTAACATTCTTGTAATACTCTAACCTGATTGGCTGAAATGAACTACACTGTGATTGGCTGAGACGCA